>VYZT01052216.1:0-57775 GCA_013400735.1 Pomatostomus ruficeps
CCCGTGGGCAAATGGACTCTCCCTGCTGGATCTTCCACTCAAAAGGGCTTTCCCATGACATCGGGTGTCAGGGGCACTTCTGGGATGTGCCACAAAGGGAACAGGACAAACCCCTGCCCTGTTGTGCAGGCATTTCAGAAACACAGATTTAGGAGTTTTAGTCAAGACTGCCAAGTAAAGCAACGACAGAAAAAAGGCCTTTTATGTATTTCCACAGCATTCCCTGCCTTAAAAATCAGCAGTGCAAACTGTGCTGAAGAAGTGAAGATGGAAGTGACAGGACTGTAAACAGGCAGTGCTTGACAGAGTGGATTCAATCCTGGAACGGGAAGGGTGAAGCATTTCACAGCCCCAATCCAGGGAATAGGTCCTGGCAAGTGTCACTGAGGGAAGCATCAGCACCAAGAGAAGTTGGGGACCTAAAATCTATTAGAAAAATGGAAAGAAAAGGCACAAGAGTCAAATCAGGTGGGAAGAAGTTCCAAGTGAGCTGTGTGCTGGAGGCAGGGCAGCCATGGGGGGTTTGTGCAATCGGAGCAGAGGGCCGGCAATGGGAGCACGGCTCAGGCCTGTTCACTGGGATGTCACCTGGAATCAGGCCACGAGGAGCAATAATGCTCCACCCATCGCCTGCTGCCAGAGCACCAGCTGGGAATGGGCTTTCCAGCTTGGCAGCAAGGCCTTTGTGTACAGAACTTTCAGGGGGGAGGAGTGGGCTTCACTCGGTATCGCCTTCTCTGTTTTCTGCTCTCCTTCCTTTTCTGTTCCTTCTCCTTCCGGGCTCTAGCCATGGTACATGTAATACACTGAGAATCCAGAAAGTTCAGCAGCTTTGCTTTGGAAATTTTAATGCCATTCTGTTTGAGCTCTGCGTGCAGATCAGCCAGCTCAATGGGCTCATAGAAGAGAATCCTGTTGTACAGGGCCGTGTTTGAGCGGATGTAGCACCTTACTGCCTCCAGCTTTTCCTCTTCCCGAGCTGCTGCTTGAGATGCTGGAAACTCCTCTTCCTCCTCCTCAGATGCAAAAGCACAGGTTTCAAATCCATTCACAAAGGAACTAAAAGCAGGACAAACAGACCAGAGGTCAAGGAAAGAACAGACCAACAAGGACAGGACCAGAGCTCCCCAAATGCCTGATGGTGAAGTCCTGTGACGTCCCTTGACAGGACTGCAGACCCTACAGTACCAGCACCCACAAAATGAATGAGGCAGAACACGGCAGGGCTTCTGCAAACTTCCCATCCCAGCCAGGACAGCGCTGGTCCTGCTCACCCAGCCCAGAGTTGTATGGAATTTCTGGCTCCTGGCAGGTTCTGCCAAGGGGTGCTGTGCCATCCTCTCCCAACTCCAGCTGCTGGTTCTCAGGCTGCACGGAGTGCTCTGTGTCACTGACCTGCACACCAGGCATACCAGATTTGGGCCTTACTCATGAGCAGCCCTTTTATATTCTGAGAACAGTTCAGTGGGAATTAGACTGAAAATCGGAAGTCTATTTCTTTTGTAGGAGTGTGCTGACCTCCACGTGACACACTTAAGGAGGTGGCAGGGCCACTGTAGGCCACAGGGACACTCACTCCTACCTCATCTCTGTCCTGCACCACTGAGTGTTTTGTCTAGGATTTCACTGCCTCACCTCTGTGAACCAAAGGAGACGTCACTTCCATCCACTGAAGAACCTGCTGACTCCTGGGATGCCAGGAGCTCCTCGCCGTCAGCTGCCAGGGACACAGATGGCCTTTCCTGCTCTTTGGCTCCTTCTGGGTGATGTGTCACTGTAGTTCCCTCCTTGGGTGCAGCACAGCCTGTTCCATGGGAGGCACCATCAGCCTTATCCCTAGGGAGCACTGCAGAAGCCTTGGCAAGCTGCTTCCTCTTGCCTACAGCCCCTGGGGCGCCGGCGTGATTCCCGCCCGCAGCCCGGCCTGCCTTCCGCTGCCTCGGCCGTTTGGCCGGGGACTTCTGTGGGTAGGGCTGGGAATAGGGGATTTCATCCTCAAAGTCAGAGTCCCCGTCCCGGTGAGTGTACTGGAATATCTCCTTCAGCTTCAACACCATCTGGCGTTTTGGGAGAGCACGGACACCGAATCTGAAGGAGAAAGGTGGGAGTTCAGGTTACAATAACGCTGCACCTTCCACGGTCACAGCTCAGAAAGAGGTTCAGGCCAGGGAATGCAGCTGGAAAAGTGTGATGTGACCTCAGAAAGCACTGGCTGGAACTTCACCATGGTTCCCCTTCTTTCTCACCACCTGCCAGCAGGTTCCTCTTGTGAAGAGCCATTCTACGGGAGGTAATGCTCACCTGCTCAGCTCCTTCTTCAGCTGTGGGGTCTCCATGATGGAATAAGCTGGCATGGGTGTCACCGGAGTGCTGGGGGACCTGTTGTTCTCCTGACCGGAAGGTTCTGCAGCAGAATGAAATTACCGTGATGAGAATCACGACAGAAAGGACTTAAAATGGCTGGTAACTTCTCCTCTTAGTGGCAGAAATCTAATATTATCTAACAATTGTTTAATAGCCACTACTTCCTTATAAGCTATTTTAGTTATTACTCAGTTTCATATTGGACAGAACAGTCAACATTTTTTTTCCCCCCTTAATTGGGATACTTGGTTTTCACTAACTTTACACCAGAAAACAGTTTAAACTGGGACGTATGTCACATCTGAAAATAAGGCCCTTTACTGTTAGAAAAGGCAACATTTAGAAAGCAGTTAAAAGCATGTTTACTGAATTCTGTGTAGTGGTCCTCCTCCCAGGAAGGAAATTTCATAATAGAGACCTGATGCATAAAAAATTGAGTAAATCAAGCTACTGAGGTCTGGAGTTAGATACTGATTTAACGACACCAGTTCACTGATATTGTGAAGCACAGCCTGTCTCACACATGGTGTTCTAAACACCCCTTAAACTAATAATTTAGTATGGCATAATTAATAATATATTTAATTAAATACTGTGACTCATCAATCCACTGGCAAGCGGGCTAGAGCCTGCGTTTTGTTCTGTTTTCGTCGGGTTTTCTCTCTCCAAG
Source organism: Pomatostomus ruficeps (assembly GCA_013400735.1). NCBI lineage: Eukaryota > Metazoa > Chordata > Aves > Passeriformes > Timaliidae > Pomatostomus > Pomatostomus ruficeps. The sequence goes on from VYZT01052216.1 coordinate 3,035, forward strand.
TACCCACAGCTTATGCAAGCAGTACTGTCACTACCAAAGGACTGGTGACAACGAAACACACGTGGCTGCACTCCAGGAATCCCACATTTAGACAGGCTCTTTCCCACGGCAAATGACTGCACCTTCTTTGTGCCTGGCCCTGCCAACTGCTTTGTATCAGAAGGCCCAAAGACTCTTTCAGTGTGTCAAGTGAACCACAGGTAAGATAACCACTAAAATAAACTTAGTTTAACCTAGCCCAATGAATCTAGTATCAATACAAGATCTCACCAGGAGTCTTGACAGGATCCGTCTGACCAGTCCCTGCTGCAGCTGCCAACCTCTGACACAGAGGAAGAATACCTGGAAATACATCCTCCTTCTCTTCTCCATTCCAGTCATCCCAGATTTTGGAGTCCAGGTAACTGGCTCTGCTGCCCACTGATGAACATGGCTCAATAGGGCTCTTCTCAGGGCAGAGCAAAGTTGTTCTCCTGCCAGCAGGACTTCCTTGGAGAGGGGTGCTGCCCTTAATTCCCTGCACCTGGACTGGGCTCTCCCCCTGCTCCCGCCAAGAGCCAGGGCCGGGGTTGTGGCTGTCACCTCTGACTGGTGACAGATACTCAACGTGCCAGAAGTCATCAACAGGGATTGGGGGCTCCTCACACAGCAGGACACTGCTACCTAGGGAAGGCAGACTCACTTCCCTGTCACTGTCCTCCAGCTCAACCATGCTGATGTTTGTTTTATCTTCCAGTGGCTGCTCCTGGCATGGAGGCACCGGTGTGGGTAAACCTGAGATATTGGCACATTTGCTTTCTGTGTTACTGTGGGCAGGGGAGAGGAAAACTAGATCCACTGTGGAAACTGGAAGGGAGTTCTTGGAAAAGGATTCTGCTGCTGGGCTGCTGGGTGGGCTCCTTCCACTGGCTGAGTTCTCCATAGGCAAATGTTCATCTGACAACGTTGTTTCACTAACTTTTACTAAATTTCCAGTCATTTCATGGTTACTATTGCCTGCTGCTAAGTTCTTTGTGCTGAGTTTAGATCCTGAACCCTTTAAAGAATTAATACTTGTGACCTGAGTCTGTGTTGAGAAGCTTCTGCTTTTGCTCAGAACTGGTGTTCCTGGCACAAGCCAGGAGCTGTCTGTGCCTGGAGAGATTTCCTGACTGAGCCTTTTCCCAGGGCTCGGGTTTGGACTCTGTTTACTCTCTGTACAAGCACCTGCTTGTCTGCTGAGAGGAAATTCAGGGGACACCTTTACATCACCACTTACACACACTGTGTCTGTACTGCCACATGAGACCTGGGCTGATCTCTGCCCTGTTTCAGGGACTGATGAGTTATGGTCAGGTTTTGCTATCTCAGGACCTTGTTCTATGTCTGTACACTTCAGGTGCCCAGGGTTTTCCATTTTCTTCAGAGCACAGTCAGACTCTGGCAACTTCTTGCCTTGTAACTCTGTTTCATCATCAGAAGAAGATAAAACAATAACATCACCCTCCTTGATCTCCTGAGCTGCAGCATCCTGAGTCCTGCCTGGTGATGACAACACTGGGACATGTTGCTTGTTTAAATCACTCTGGGGAAGCTCTGCTGGAGAAACTGTGATCTTGTTTCTCAATGCAGCACCCAGCTCCTTGGCTTTCTGGGAGTGTATTTCATCAGATGGGAATGATTTTTCCTTTTTGTTTTGCTTTGGTGTTGACACATGTTCTCTGGAAAACTTTCCCTCTGGTTTTAGAGATGCAGGTGAAGAGTCAGGAGCAGGAAGAAGGAACACATAAGGCTGGGGAGTTGGACTCCCACAAAAACCATTTTTACATGGAGAGCAGCCTTTTTGTGACTTGCTGAACAGAAGTGAATCATTAAGACCAACATGTTTTTCACTAGGGGATTTTCCTGATTCTTTGGTAACTTCTTTCACCGGGGAAGGCTCACAGTGATCCCCCTGAGAAGCAGAAAACAAACATTCACAGCTGTCTTTTATATCAGCATCACCCTGGAAATCAGGAAACTGCTCTTCACAGTGATCTGCCCTGTCATGTGAGACCTGAGGTGACTTGGAATCCTTCACATCCTCACACCCCTCAACAACAGCCCCTCCTTCATTAGCACCACGGGACGCTCCATCCCATTTCTGAGGTTCACTGTGGTGAGGCACAACAGTGGTCTGCGGATCATTCATGCTCCTGCACGTATTTATATTCTGCATCTTCTCTTCTTGTGCAGACAAGTCACATTTAGATCTTTCCACACCACTGCCATCCCTCAGATCTTTGAGGCTGTTGCTCACTGAAGCAGATTCAGGTCTCTTTACCTCTTCCTCCTCAGTTTGCTGGTTTGTACCTTGGGCTGCCTCAGTGTCACTGCACGTGCTGCAGCGTGTTCCCTTGCTCACCTCTCTTTCACCCTGAGCCATCTTTCTCTGAGTTGCAGCAAACTCATAGATTTCCTCCAGCTCTTGTTCTCCCACCTCACTGTCATCTTCCTTCTGGCACTCAGGGCTCAGCATAGCTACTTCTTCCTCATCTTCACCCACCCACACTGACTTCAAGAGGTCTTGGAAGTTCTCAGCTCTGTCCTCACAATCTTCATCATCCCTCACAGAGATAAGATCATCTTCTGAATCCACTCCAGAGGACACGTGGCTCTCTCCAGTGTTGTTTTCACACTCTTCCATCAGTTCCCTCATAGCAAACCTGCAAGGATACAATAGTAACATTAGTATTTCCTCCTCCAGTATTTCTTCACCATTTGGCTGTCAGATCACTTTTGTGAGTTTCTAAGGCATTCATGTGGTGATGCTGAGGTGAGTTTCCTGAGATGTACAAGATCCAGTGTACTCCTAAAATTCCGAATACCCTTTCCCAGGTGTTGCCCTGACTTTGCAGTGTTCAGTGTTTTCTTGTGAGATTTTCTCTGTCATGGCCATGACTTGTTTTCTCTCTATTATCTATGTTTTCCTAAATTGTAGGTGTGTTTACGAATTCGACTATATTGGGCGGAGAAATATGATTGACAAATACTTTGACCAAGTGGATTATAGGAGGTGGTGATTTCTACCTCCAATCCACGGTGATGTGTGAAAACATATAAAATAAAGTCGGAGGGCTCTGCCCTCTCTCTTCCTGCTCTCTCTCCTGCTGCGTCTGTGTGTTCTTTGTGTGGCTCTCCTTCAGGCCCTCGGCCTAGCAGGCCTGCCTGGGGAGTGCCATACCCAGGTGTCACTCACATGAAAGTATCAGGCACATTCTTCTTTTTCTGTGTTTGAGACTGACTACACTAAATCCCCTTTACCACTGGCAATGGGAAAGTCTCATGGAATGGCTGGGGCTGGATAATATCTGCCATGTGCAAGATTCCTGGCTCTTTGGAGTGACAGGGCATCTCTCTATGTCTATTTGGCAAACCTCAACCATTCCCCCCCATACCTCAGCAACTGCTTCTATTTCAAGCTCTTAGTGGATGCCCAGGACCACAGCTGAGAGCATGGCTGACACATTAAAGTCTGAGCATCCAATACATTCTGCAAGTTTTGTTCAGATGAAGTGAGAATCACATATAGAAGTTGTGCTCATCATCTTTAACATCAGCTGCCAACAGACATCCTGAGACAAAACTCTTGGTCAAAGTTTGCTGAGCATATACTGAACACAGAAACTCTCACACAGGCAGAAAAGCTGAGGGCAGGATGTCTTGATGTGCAAGTTTTATTTAAGATGTAGCAGAGGACCATGGAATTTATAAGCCGCTAAAACTGCAACAGAAAATCCCAAACTGGGGTCCGTGTGGCTGAAAGCCTGAGGGGATCCAAAACATGCTCAGGGTACACACCTGGCAGCCAGAGCCTGCAGCTGAGGCCGCAGCCCAGCCGGGAAGTTGGTGTCAGCAGCATAGAGGTACCGCAGGAAGGCAGCCACGGCCTCAGCCGACACGTCGCTCAGCAGCACTCGCTGCATCGGTGTGGCCCCGTCCTCCTCCACTACCAGCCCCTCGCTGTGTACCTGGGGCAGAGAAAGCAAAGTCTGTTTGCTAATAAAGCAACACAACACCTACATCCATCCTTGTGCCCATCAGCTCCTTCCATTTGCCCATGCCCTACCCCAGGACCAGAATGCCAAGGTGGGGCAGTTACGCAGAGCTCCCTATGGAACAGGCCATGTCTTTCCTGACCCTATGGCTGTTAGCTTTGTTTAACTTCTTGCCTTAGTCACACATATAAAAGGTGGTCTTGGAGTTCTCCATTTAGTTTTGCAAACAAGTGACTTTCCAGAACACAATTTCCAGAGTTATCTACACCTCTCTGTACGTGAGCTTCATCTGGTCTGTTTTGAATTTACCTGGTAGCTGTTCAACCTAAATGCTCTGGGAACTTACGAACTCCTTCACTAGCCTTGCAAAAAGCACAGTCAGTGCAGATACCTCCAAAGCAAGAGTGACAAAACCTCTGTGTGGCTTATTTTAAAGTACTTCCCAGAATCTTCCTACTCCCTGCTCACACTTCCCAGCCTGGGTGACAGGCAGGACGCACCAAGATGGACAAGACAGTCTGTGCTTGCACAGGGACCAAAATTCAAGAGCAAGAAGCACTTGGGAAGCTTCCTTCATTGCTCATGGGCGCAATGCAAGGATCCTTGACTCTCCATAGTGTCCCTGGATAAAGCAGTACATCTTCCACTGCTGTCAGGATTTATTCTGGTTTCCTACACTGAAAAACCACTGCAGGTCCCAAGGCAGTTGCCACTACGCCCAGCAGTGCTCTGTGCTGGTTTGGGGCACTGGCTGGCTGTGGGAGGGGGCAGCCTGGGCACTCCTGACCTGGAGCAGAAGGAGTGCCAGCAGCACTTACAGCCTGAGCCGCTGCCGGACAGCGCGCATACAACACGAACAGGTGGGCGTAGAGGACGTCCCCGCTGTCCACCTGGAACTGGACATCACTCAGGTGGGGGTTGTTGACCATGGCACCGAAATCTTGAGCCAGCAGCCTAAGAGAGGACTGGGACACAGAAAGAACACAAAGACAGGTGTTATGTTACAGCTGTCAAACACTTTCCCTGAAAAACAAGAAGGGAGTATCCCAGTTTATCAGCACTGCTGTGCTGTGGTGCCCAGCCTGCACACACCACTTCTGTCTGCCTTCTGAAGATGATCAGCAGCTTTACGAACTTCAGGTCTTCCACAGGACAAGCAGACAAGTCTAACAGACATTCCTGCTTTGTTTTCCTCTACTTTTTCACGGCCTGCCCACTGTGGAGAAAGGGCAGTTGTGCAGTATTCTGCTGTACTTGTGTCACAGCACATTATCACCCTCAGATCTCACCACAGTTCCTGCTGTGGTCTAGCCACAGCCTGTAGCCGGCCTCTTGATGTACTGCTTCCCACCACAATTTTAGGCAACTGTAACTTCCACTTCAACAGATTTGAACTCAATTCACTATAATCAGGGTAAGAGGAAAGAGGATGACTCAGGAGGGGATAATGAGCCTTTCTTCTCTTTTCACTGTCTGGCACTGACAGCTGAGAAGAGCAGCTGTGCAACAATGGGCCCCCATAAAATAAAACTAATGTAGGCATCCAGTTCAAAGGAATTTATGAGCATGCCACTAAAACCTCTTTTGAAAACTCCACTCCGTTTAAAAAAGAAACACAAAAATATAACACCATTCCAGAACCCCTTGCTAGAATTTTGGGGAGGGCTGAGTTACCTGTGGCTGGTTATGGTGATGGCAGGTCAGGCTTGAGGTATGCTGCCAAAGACAGCCAGGACGGCAAGACAGCTCCTCTAGAGCTGCTCCTGGGCAATCTCCTGAAGACTCAGATCCCTCCTAGTGTTGCAGCTCTGGTGGCCCTGGAGTGCTTCAGGGAAGCGTGAAACACCCTCATCTCATGGCTGGGTTGAGAGACTGCCTGACTGCATGTGGAAACCAGTTTATGGTTAATGTCCTAATCACTGACCTTGTGCTTTTCAAACTTACTGCAGAGCTGACAAACTGCAAGTTTTATTCCAGGGAACATCTGCAGGAGATGCAGTTCCACCTGGAACAACACAGCTCTTTATTTTCTTAGCAGGTTTCTACATTAGCAGTGGGTTGTGGAGAGCCAACTTTTAGACTCGCTCCAGCTAGCAAGAATTAGCAACACACACCGGAACGCTTCTTCCAGCCTTCATAGGTGGGCTAGGGAACACTCTGCATGTTGTGGCAGTGCTGCGGTCTCATCTCCAAAAGGAAGACAGGAAACTCAGTCTGGAAACTAATCTGATTCTTCTTGCTTTCTTATTCTTGGCAGGTGGGATACCTGGAAGGCAGCTCTGGGCTGCCAGCAAACACAGGCTCCCAACGCGACATTCCAGGCAGCAAGCCCAGAACAGCTTTCAGGCTGACGCTAAAATTATCAATAAAGAATGGGGAAATTAAGTAAGGCCAGAAACCTCCTGGCTGCTCCATTCTCTGTGCAAGGCAAAGAAACTGGCCAGAAGACAGCTCTCAGCAGGTATGACCTGTGTGTTGGAGAACACACCAGAACATTCTCTCCTGCTGAGGAGGCCACCGAGACGGGACCCCACTGATGTGACCAAGGGTCTTCGGCAGGGACGATGTGTTATCAATGCAGTGGGTGCATTTGCTCCACATGGTTACATTGTTTGTTCTCATATAAAGCACAAATCCCTCCCACTGGCAATCCAGCTCTTCAGCAACACTTCATTTGCTCAGAAAAACTATCACAGAATCAAACAGACTCTGAAAAAAGGACCATACTGGTTTTGCTGGGAGTAACTGAGGTTCAACAACAGTGTGAGAACAGCTTCTGTATTGCTGAAGGCCTGTGGTTTAACAGAAAAACAAAACATGACCTTTTCCTTCTATGGATAATTGTATTTAATACCCCCAAAAAAATATCTAGAGTTTCTGTACCAAGTAGCTGGGATGCTCAAGTTTAATACCAATTCCCACCTCAAGGAATTGTCTCCTTTTAGAAGTATCTTAATCCTTTAAGCATAATATGAACGTTTGTTGTCAGAGCATCAAAATTTATCCATCACCAAAATGTACTTCCTTTCATGGCACGATTATTTATTATCAAACAAAAGACAGTGGGTTTAATCAGAGAAAGTGGATGACTTTGGTAAGAAAATTAATTAGTTTTATTTTGTATTAACTTCAATTGAATAAAACTGATTATATATACATGAAGAATTACACATCCTCTGGTGCATGTGGGGTAAGATAAGATCTACAGAACACCACAGGCTTGAAAAAAAAAATAATCTGTGACTTACTAGGCTGCGTTTCTCACTCAGTCACCATAGAGCACACACCGATTTTCAAACTAGATCCTCTGTGTTCCCACAACTGAGGGTTTTCTATATCAAATCCTTTAAAAGTTCAATTAGCTGCAAAAAGGGCTCATCTTCTATGGCCCTCGCAGCGTTCCACATCATCTACCAGGCTTTTATGCCAGGATTTAGTACAAGTCAACCAGTCCCTGTAAGAACTCCCTCTCCCACTGCAGGACATGGCGTGGGGAGGAAGGAGCTCCACTGAGACCCACCCAGAGCTGGGTGTGTGAGCCCAGAGGGAGCACCAGCAGCTCAGTCTCTCCTGGGCTGCAGCCAGCTTTCTCCTGGATAACCTGGGCATTAAAGCAGTGTACTGCACAACATGCTGCAGCTGCACCCCTGGTTCCTACCCCCAAACACTCTCAGTGCTACAATACAACTCTCTAACCTGCGCAGCTTGGCCTTTTGTTCCCTGGCATTTAAATCATCTTTCATCAGGTAGAACAAATACTGAAAAATGCCTAGGCTCTCCTGGGCAGCGATGGAACACCCCAGGTGTGGTGATCTCATTTGTGCCCATGAGGAATCCTCAGTCACTGTGAACCTTAAGGACCACTGTGTTTACACAGAAAGGAATGGGAATTACTCCACACTTCTTTGAATTGCACAAATGCAACAGCTTTTTTTTCATTCTTATAGATGAATATATAAAGAGTGGAAAAAAAAGGTTATCCTTACTCTTTTACTGCTGCTCCTGAGAAGGCTCTTCTCCTTGGATGGGGGCACAAAGCCACTATGTGGAGGATCACTGGGAGTCAGTTCTTCTCCTCAGGGAAGAAAATGCACATCACAAATCACACACAACTTCTTTGTGAGACAGAATGATCTAAGAACTCCTAACAGGATCCTTGCTGTGACAGCTGCTATGATCAGACTGGTTGGGCTGAAGGCTCAGCCTCTCCCTCATGCCTTTTTGCAGGGTTTGGCTCTGGGTTGTGACAGGCTGAGGGCACCTAAGCACCATTCCACTGTTACTTATATACATTAAAGGGCCAGGGATTATTTGCTGCAGTTTAGCAGGGCAAGTGAGGAATATTATATCCAAGTGCTAATGCAGACAGGTGAGCTTAGGAACCATGTTCTTTTTCACAGATGAACAGGAGACACAATAGATTCTGCTGAAGAGCCAGAGCACTTTAGGGGGTATCACTGCCCTTGAGATGTGCAGTTGTGCACCACATGCAACTGTGACTGGGGACGTTAGAGAGTTGCCCACAGAGGAATTCCAGGTGTATTTTTTCAACCCTGTGTAGGCACAGATAAACTTCAGGTCTGTGTAATCGATGTCCAACACAAAATCATCCCTCTTGTGCCTCTCTCTCATCCGACTGTCTCAAGACCTGAAAAGACAGTGCACATAACAGAAAGGCTGTCCAGGTACAAGCACGGAGTCACAGACTGGTTTGGGTTGGAAGGGACTTTATAGCTCATCCAGGTTCATTCTGTGCCATGGGCAGGGACACCTTCCACTATCCCAGACTGCTCCAAGCCCCATCAAACCTGGCCTTGGACATTTCCACGGATGGGACAGCCAGAATTTCTCTGGGCACCTTGTGCCAGGCCTCACCACCCTCACAGGGAACAATTTCTTCCCAGTATCTAATCTAAATATACTTTCCTTCAGTTTGAAGCCAATCCCCCTTGTCCTACAAGTTCTTGTGAAAAGTCCCTCTCCAGCTCTCTTGCATGCCCAAGATAAGCAGGAATGAAGATTTTGTTCCAGCTGTTGAACACATCCAGGCTCCCTCCTGCAGAAAATACTTTGATATCTTTAATTTTAAAATAAAGTTTAGTATCTCCTGCCTGGGAATTCTCTTAAAAGCTGGGATTTATAAATCATTTCAGAAATACCAGGTTGATTGTATCTAAATCTTATTGCAGGAAAATGTGCCCCCACAATATCACCTCTTGGATCAACAAAAACAACCCGTGGGTGCTGCCATGGCTCTCTGACTCAGCCCAGCCTAAGTCTGGCTCTGTGTAGCTGAAGGAACCAGGGGCAGGGCTCACAAAGCTGCCAGAACTCACCTGGCTGCTCTGTTGCCTGATCATGGCCACTGTCAAGGTTCCACTGAGTAAGGGTGAGTCCTTCCCTGGCCAACTCCACCAGGTCCTGCAGGGTCTGAATGTCCTTCTGGCTCAGGGATAAAAGCTGCCCATCTCCTTTGGGGCCTGGCTTGGATTCATCAGCAGTTTGGCCTCCAACCTTTGTGCAAGTGGGTTCCTGAGAACTGAGGTTGGGCTGAATTCGTTGGGATACTTCTGGGTGATGAGATCCCACCGATGGCTGAAGGTTCTCTGGCTTATTCTGACCAAATGAGGAGGAGAAAAAGACACCAATAAATTAGGTCTTGTTTTATGTATTTGCAGAACTTGGAGTACAGTCTCTACTTCATACTCCTGAAACATCTGTGAAGGATCACAGAGCATTGCCCAGGTACAGGGGATTCTGAGGAACAGCTCTCTGCAGTTTTATGAAGGACTCTCCAGAGACAAGACAGCTCTGAACACAAGAAAGAAAACTACAAGGGAAAATGCAGAAAAGTTGGTTTCTCCAGGAGCATGTCCGTGCAGACAACTGCCAAGCAGGGAGAAAGAATGGGGGAAATGCTCCCAATCCAACATGTAAATATTTCATTATAGCTGGAGTTCCTGGCAAAAGAAGTCACAGCTGAAGCTCTCCAGGTGCTTCTGTTCTGAGTTCTGAAATGCTTTTGCAATTACATGTAACTAAATCAAACTTCCACCTTGGAGTGGGTATTTTTCAGTTGGTCTTCGTTTCCCAAAAAATAATTTTGCTCATTTATTTCTAACTCTAAATGGTTCAGCCATTTCTGTAAATGGAAAGAATCAGAGGAAAAACCACATTCTTGCAATGATTTAAAAGACTTTCCTGCTTTTTATTTTTAAATTTCTCTGGCAGTTTTTGGCTTGAATGAAAGGTCGAAACTTCCTAGAATGGAGTCTTCCCCTCTCCAGCCTCAATCTGCAACAAGCCAGAGAAACATTGGGCTTTGATTAGGGAAGAAGTGTTAAATAAAGCACCTATATATGCACAGTAGTTTTTGAAAAGGAGCACCAAATAGTTATTCAAGAGAAGAAAGAGGGAAGAAAGAGAGGTGATATCCTCCTTGGAGAAAAGAAACTGGAAGAGCTTTGTCTGTTTATGTGGGCACTTTTTATAAAAATACAGAGCACTGGAAGAGGCAGATCCAGGTGGAACCAAAATGAAAGAGTGGAACTGAGCCCTGGTTCAAAGCTCACATGCACCAGGAGGCAGTGGGATGCACAGGGAAAGCCTGAGTGCAAATGCTTTGCTGTACAACTCCAGGCACTCCCACCTTCTCTGTGCTAGCAAATATCAGGTTTCAGTTTAAACTTTTCCCTCCCAATCCTTGCTGAGTGCAACACGGGCAAAGCTCACACTAGAAATGACCAGAGAAGTGCCAAGTACAAAAACAAGAGTCAGGCTGCCATAAATACAGACAAACTAATGGCACAATGAGCAGGATGAGGCCCCTTTACTCAGTACTCTCTGTTCTCAACCCTTTTATTTTCTGAAAGATCAAAAATCATGGTAACATGAGCCTTGTTCTCCTCTCCAAAAGGCAGAAATCCAAAAGTTCCAGATCCTCAAACCTGACTGTGTAAGACCAGGGAGAACAGGTCACGGGGAGCGAGCGTGCGGAGAGAGGGGATCACTGCTTTACATTCCAAATGAGGAAACAGAGGGATTCAAGGCAAGTACCAAGACCTAGGGCACACACGTATCAGAGCAAAGACAACAGAGCACCCACCTGCAGAGGCTTCCAGGGTACAATTGGAGGGGTTAAGGCTGCAGTGTAGAATGATTCGGGGTCACAGGGTCCTGTCAGAGCACTGATCTTCCATAAAAAGCATTCCTTGGCTTTGGACAATGGCATGAGCCAGGTTGCTTTTCCAGATTCATCCTCCAAAATCCTACTAATGGGCAGTTGAGGGGTGGGAGGGAATTCCACCTCTTCTGTCAGCAGCATAGCTACTCTCTCCTGGATCCTCTTTTGGGCCTTCTCCGGGTCCTGGAGCAGCAACGGTGGAGGGGCACTGGCACCTTTTTTACGCCTTTTTTTCTCTTTAAAAAGAAAAGGAACCCAAATAAATAAACAGCTGAACACATGGGGAAGAGATCAACACAGCACCCTCTTCAGTGCTGTAATCAGCAACGACCAAAAGGCATGAAAACACAACCCTTAGGATTCTGCAAGTAGTCCAAAACCTCACATGGCCCTTACAGGAGAAATGAACTCTGGAGAAGACTGACTCCTCCTCACACTGCTCTGCTGCATTCTAGGGGCCTTCACACGTCTACAAAATCTGATCAATATGGAAAGCACTGGTAGTCATGCAGCCTCTCAGCCCCATGGAACGGTGCCTGTATGTCTTGGTTTGAAAAAGAGGTGTCTGCCAAGGAAGGTGGGAACCTCCCTTGGAATGGAAAATGTGACCCCTTTCCCTCCAAATTATTGTAACTCTGAAATTAAGGGGCTTTCAGGCAAAGATATGGGAAAGGGAGTAACAGTTCTTTACTGATCTGAGCGTGAGAGAGCAAGCGAGGAGCAGAGCCCAGCCCCTCAGCCCCCAGCCAAAATCTCAAGGTATCTCTTCCCTTCCCAAGAGAAAACCCCCAGCTAAGAGAGCAGCCAGCTGCACCCTCACTCCCACCTTGGCCACTTCCTTTGCCTCTTAAGTACCGGTTGTTATCATCTCTTAGTCAACAGATGGGACAAAATTCCCTGAGAGAAGGAAAGAGGAAGATAAGGAAAAATCCTAACCTCCAACACTGTATGGCAGTGCAGCACAACACAGGGAGGGAAAACCACCAACAAACCCACGAAGGACTCTTTTTCTTGTGTTCTGGTCACGGATGATATCAAACCATAGCTCACACAAACACTAGGCAGCTTTCATTTGGAAATCCTGTGTCTTACTACCTTTGCCTTACTGATGCCCAACCCCAAATCCAACTGGGAGTACCTATGGGCAGCAGGAGACCTGGGCAGGGTTGTGAAGAGAGAAGACTCCCCTCTGTACAGCTCTCAAGCCTGGCAGTTGTCTGCCTTTCTAAAGCCTTCTGCACTCTGACACAGTGAGGCACCTGCTCAGCAGCATGTACTGGGCACACATGGCACTGCAGAAAGGACAGAATGATACGAGATAATGCTGAAAAAGCTGCATTCGTTCAGGCTGCAGCAGGAGGAATAGGAAAAATCTACTGCAGGAGAAATAACATGACAATATGATGGTTATTTCTCCTCACTTCCACGGTTTACAAGAAACAACAGTTTAAGACTATTTTACAGATTCAAAACAACAAACCAGTGAAAAAAAAGGCACAAGATTCCTGAAACTCATGGACATTCTGCATGGATACTGCATACTGTTGAAGCTCTGACAGCTTAAATAAACCAGAAACAGGGCTGTCATCCCTCCTGTATCCAAAAGGGAAGTTTTGGTGGAGAGCAGCCACATTACTCCTGCAAAAACACGGTCTCAGACACTAACTTGCTGTAACACATACCTGATCCTGGCTTCCATTTAATTGGGAAGGTAGCCACTGGTTTCACATTTGTAACTGATTTTGCCTGTTCCTGCTTTTCTTGCTCCAAGAGAGAGCGTGACATTGCCATGGCAACCTGCAAATCTTCATCCTTAGGCTCCATTTTGGCCCTCTTCTGTATTTTCCTCAAGTCCTCGCTGGAGGGGCCTTTCCGCTTCGCCCTGCTGGGCTGGTTGCTGAAATCCAAGAATGCAGCAGGAAGCCCCACTAAATGTGACTGGATCGGAGACAACAAACACTGAGCACTCCAGAGCAGCTGCTCCATTTGCTCAGAGAGATTCCCATGTCAAGCATAATAAAAACCATTCAGTACTTTCTTTCCTAGCAGAGAGCAAATGATTTCTTATCATTCATGGAACTTGGAGCAATTTAGAGAAGTCTTATTTTGGCATTTAAGCTTCTGCTATCTCTACCTTGAATGATTCTTTTCTAACAAAGGAGAACGAGTTTAAGCAGGGAGAAAACCAGATCACCAGAAAATGCTTTCCCACCCCTCTGCTTCCACAGGGAACAGGCAATTGTCCTTCCTTGGCACAACGGGACTTATGAGCCCCTCTACAAATTCACTCAGGCACCACTCACAGCACCCTGAAGATTCTGCTCAAATCCAAGCGAGCAGCTCTGTAGCAAGCACATTTCAAAACATCACATCTGCTTCCTCTTTGGCTCAGGGTGAAAGGACATTCCCAGGACAGCCATGAGCTGAAGAGCTGAGGCACTGGCACCACAGATCCCAGGAAAGGCTCCACACTTGTACTCTGTGGTTTGCTCAAGGAGCTCAAACACACCATTCAGCTTTACTGAGCAAATGCCTCACAGAGCACAAATCATTCTGACAAGCCACTGGAAGGTTATTTACTCTCCATTTTAATCATGCCTGCTGGCTTATAAAGTTGTCTACCACCTGACCTCTTCTGAGGGAAATTAAGATGATTTCACCAACTGACTGCCACATCCTCCTCACCTGGTACTGGGTCATGGCTCTACTTGACCTGCTCTGGGCTCAGGGCTCACCCAGTGTGTGTGTTGGAGGTGGGGATGAACATTTACTGTTCACCCCCACCTCCAACATCTCTCAGGCCAAAGGAAGCAACCAGCATCTTTTTTTTTTCCCTACCAGCTTACTCGGGACACTGAAGATGTGCATCACCAAGCGTGGCCAGCTGCAACTGCACTGCCTGAAGAAGCAGATTAGGAGGCACATCCATCTCCACAGCACAGCGTTTCAGGTGACTGACTCGGCTCTGTGGGGTTTGGAACTGCTTCCCACAGATGGGACATTCAGGGACCACTGGTTTGCTGGACGATGACATCTGTGCTTCTTCCATCTCATCCAGACACCTGGGAGACAATGGCAGCACTTACCTATGGAGACTTTAAAGGGTCCATGCTAAGACTTAAACCATTAATAAAATAATAATAACAACAACAATAATAATAATAGAAAGCACAATCACTTCTAGTATTGGTAACAGCCATGAACATCCACTAAAGAAACAAGAATTATGTGCCCACCACTGTGACAAACATGACGTGGAACAGTTACATGGAGATAATGGTCTCAGAGGCATATTAAAAACATATTGCTCAAAGGCAAGTACAGTGAATAACTTTAGAATCACAGAACTCCACAATGGTTTGGGTTGGAAGGGACCTTAAAGGACATCTTGATCCACCCCCTGCCATGGGCAGGGACACCTTCCACTGGAACAGGGTACTCCAGCCTTGCCTTGAACACCTCTAGGAATAAGGAGTCCGCAGCCCCTCTGAACAACACACTTCATGTGTGTCCATCACCTAATCCCTCTTCCTGCACTCCTTCTAACATTCCAGCTAATTTATAAACCCCTGTTAACAGAAAAGGGAGCAGTTGAATTACACCACACTCCAGAGTGCAGCATGATGAACTTCAAGTAATTTCTGGCAGGCCAAAACTACATAAAAATTTGTACTTGTTCTTTTTCTGTCTTCTCCAAAGAGATTCACGGTGTGAAATCCTGGATCTGCAGGACCTATTACAAAAGTCACTCCCTGATTAGGTAATGACACACACTGGCCTGTGCTAAGACCATTCAGCACTGGTGATTACTGGTCTGTTGGTGCATCTATCCATCCACAGCTTCACTCTTGGGATGAAGGCTGCTATCAAAAACTCCCTGGCTAATAGAACCTTGTATTCTCAACATATGATTACATGTTAATAGTTCGGAAAGCCTGACTTTCCAAAAAAAGCATTTCTAGCACACTGTCACTGTTTTACAGCCTTTGTCCTCTCAAGCAGCACAAAATGTCTGGAAACAGAAACAACAGTAACACCCTGAAAGCTGCAGGTGCAAACAAGCCTGATCAATCATCAGTAATGTGATGTAGGACTGGACAATTTACATCCCTCCTGCCTTCTGGAAGTGAATTACGAATTTACAATCATTCAAATGTGTTGTTTCTGATACTTTGTCAACAAAGAAGTAGAGAGTTTTAATTTCTAAAGAGCTGTCTGTACATAATATATTGTGTTTGATATTTACCACTATGGAAATTGTTAAAGGAAGGGCAGTAATTTCAATTGAGTCATCTCTCTGAGTAGTGTCTCATTTCCCTCAGTGAACAGCTCAGATACAGTGACATACCAGATGTCCTTAGATGAATTTTAGCAAGACAGTGCAAACATGACTCTGTTGGCTGAAATCATTAGATCTCAAAATTTGCATTAGCGAGTCATCACTAATGGAATCATTAAGATTGGAGAAAACCTTTAAGATCACCAAGTTCCTTTACAATGGCAGCACCTCTGCCACATTGCTGATGAAAGCAGATTTGGCCTGGCCACACAAACGTAGAGGCCTGGCAGGACAGACAATCAGCTTCTATTTCACATAAAAATGACTCATTAATTCAAGCCATAAAGGTCAAGGCCATTATGCAGAAGCCCCGCTCACACATTCTTCCATGGCTGGGCTGAATGAGGAGTTTGTGGGAGACTGGATGGAAAGGACAGGTGCTGCTGGTGTTTCACCTGTTGACGTGCTGCTCTCGTCGCAGCGTGTTCATGGCTGTGAGATCCTTCTGGCAGATCTGACAGAAGAACAAGCCTGCATCCTCCAGGCTTGCCAGGGCTTCCTCCTTGGATTCCTGCTGAAGAGCCAAAGCCAGAGCACTGTCGTGTTCCATGGATGGGAGATGGTGGGTATCTGGCAAAGAAGGCAGAGATGATCTAAGATGGAAAACTAAATCCTGTATGGAAGGTGAGAAACTGTCACACTTGTCATTATTAGCTTATTAAACCAGACACACAAAAATAAACTGCAATCCTTCTCTTGCATCTTCACACCCAGTCTCTCACCAGGGAAGGTACAACCTGCTCCTTTCCAAAACTCCGAGACTGGACCAGCCCAGGAACAGGACGTGACAATTTGCTCACAGTGCTTCAAATGTCAGAGACAATGAGGGGTCAGTTTTGGCTGAAGTTTCTGGGGAGAATATGGAATTTTATACATCAAATGTATAGCACAGCAGATTTTCATGTCCATACAGAACCAACAGGGACCTGATCTATAAAGAACCAACCAGAGTAAAATTGCTGTAAATTCAATTTATCAACATAGAATATATCACCTTAGAGACTGCCTGGAGATGTATCAAAGATGGGGGCTACCTAAGAGCTGCCTAACACTGTCCCAAGGGAAGGATGACCAAGTTCACTGATCCTGTTGGAATTTCAGCCTGTTTCCAAAAAGACAATTATTTCTCTAGAATTTACATGAGGTTAATTCTGTTTTAGAGAAAAAGCTGGGAAAAAAGTATGGATAGTCCTTTAACGAAGTTTTCTCAGGGATCTGGAGTGATTTGCACACCAAGCCACTAGGTCAGACAGGAAAAAAGCCCTGGGATCCAGGACTACTCCTCAGGCAACCATTCTCACCAGCCACTCATTCTGCACACACCAGAGCCAAGAGGAGAGACGTACCATCCTCAGGAGAGTTCTGCTCCTGGCTCCTGGCAGGGAAATCCTCGTTGGCCGCAGCCTTTGGCACGCTCCTTTCCGAGCTGTGTTTCAGTTGCTCGGGTGCCACCCTCTTGAACTGCTGCATTCTCTCCACCACCAGCTCTGCCACCCGCACCTTGGGGGTGGGTGAGGAGCAAGTTCCTGGAGGAGTAGCAGGCAGGAAGGGTAAGATAGTCTGGGAACAGCCACTCGGAGGATTTACTAGAGGGGAGGAAAACACCAATTTTATCATGCAGTTTTAAACACACACTGAGAGCTGCTGGGAGTCCCTTCCCCGACAGCAGCCTGGGCCAGGCTCAGTTCTGCAATAGCCATTCTTAGACACGCGAACAATTTGTGTAACTATTACATGACTTTATACAAGCTGGGCTTCTGTGCTACAGGGGTATTTAGATACCTTGGTATCCCTTTTACTGGGAGGAATATAAAGGAAGGCTTGTATGAAGGTCTCCAGCAGTCCCACAGCCCTGCTCTCTCAGCACTCCCACCACACAATGTCCCGTTCCTGACTGACCTAATTTACCAGTTTAAGGACTTCCATCACTGGTGACTGCATTCTGGCCATCATGTTTAACAAACAGTTACTGAAGGACTAATCCTTTATTAATTAATCCAACACCTTTCTTAACTGATTCATGTTTTTGCCCTTGACAAGATCCAGTGACAATAGATGTCACCATACAATGAAGCACTGAGTGAAAAAGCACCATAATACACTCTGAGCTTGCTTCTAGATGATCTGAGAGCATTTTTCTCAGTTCTGATACTGCAAAATCCAGTGAATAATGACTGGCCAACAAATCACTCTGTACCAAGGCTTCATGTTACTGAGGGACATCTGCCTGCAGCACAGGATGCACTCCTGGGTTAAACCCCTGTGAGGGGCAAGCATGCTTCCAACAGTGCTACTGTGTCCCTTCCAGATGGATTTCTCAAGACCTTCACTGAGCTACTGAGTCCTTTCAGTCCTTGCCTATCTTCCGTTTGAACGATTTCAGTTCACTCACCTGTCAGAGGCCTCTGGCTACACTCTGTGGTCCCTGTGCTCAGCTGGCTGGCAGGGAGAGGGCTTCTGGCTGCATCCCGCTGTGCAGTCTCACCACTACAAGCTGCAGCATCACCATCTTCTTCATGCACCAAAGTTTGCTCCTTTGGACTCAAATCTTGAGGCAAGTTTGTCTCCCTGACTGCTGGTAAGTGATGATGGGTTTGGCTCTTAGCAGCAGCTTTGCCTCGTCTTAATTTGCTTCGCGTTGTGGTGCTCTTTGGCCTGTTCTGAACCCTCTTTGTTGCCTCAGCATCCCCAGCCTTTTTCTTTGCCCTACTCAAAATATTTGCCCACAACTCTTTGAAATCATTGTCCTGTTCATCCATTGGCTTTCCAGTAACACTGTGGCCTAAGAACACCGTGAGGACTGGAGGCAGGGGGAAACACCAGAATCAGTTCAGATTTGCATCAGCCCTTCCAGCACCTCAGAGATGTCCATTCTCCAGACTCCAGTGTGGTCACCTGACAGAGTGGGCACTTCCAATAAGTTCATTCTTCCACACTTAATTCACATTCAGCAGAGCATGTTTTCTCTCCAAGGACCTCACCTGCTTTCACAAGCTGGTTCTTCAGAAGACTCTGGACTGTAAGTTAGGCACCTCAGTTTGTGCAGAGCATGTGTAGGACCATCACAACAAGCTACAGAGCTTCAGAGAGACACTTATGAAAGCCCTGAAACAAAGAAACAAAAGCAGGTGGTCATGCAGGATGGTACAGGCAGATGCACTGCGGGACAAGGTGCAAATCGCTGAAGGAGAAGAGAATGTGCATGAAATGCTAAGGTTAGAAACAGCACATATTGACCCCAAACACTGTCCCTATAATTGTACTACAGACATGCCCAAGCCACATCAGCAAAGGAGAGGAAAGATTTTAAAACAGGTATCTGATACGGTGCAGGCTTTTGTCTCAGAGCTCTGGATTTGGACTGTCCTTTTGTTATACACATTCTTACTTATATAGCACAAGACCAACGAATGTAGCCGGGAAAAAACCCCATCCTTCAGCTCAAGCAGTGATTCTGGAGTGTTAAACTCAGCTTTGAGACACTACAGGTCCAGAGAGGAGAGCCCAACCTCATTTTGAGAAGTAAATATATGCAGTTTCTGGCATTTCTGAAGGGCTTTTAGGACAAGTCAGAGAAGAATTCCATTAAACATGCTCACCTTTTCTCTTCTCTTACTTCCACAGTTGCTCACTTAGGACTAGCTCTCCTGCTCCTGCTGAATTCTTCCCCTGAGTACTCAATAAACCACAGCACTGACCATGTTTCACAAACTGCTGTCACATACACGAGGTAAACAGACTAAATAAATGGTATTTTTAAATTAATTTCTTAATCTTTTCAGCTACAGCAAGAACAGCAGTACTAGGCAGGGATTACCTGGAACAGCACTGGGCACAATGTCCAGACGGAAACGCCAACAACTCCCGGGCAACATTAGAACTAGAGCCCTATTCTTACATATTTTCATTGTCCTGTTCTTCCTAGTCCTGAGTTCGTGATGGTTCTGGCTCTTGTACCAGGGGTTTTATATTGATCCCAAAACCTACTTCTTTCAAACCTAAACCAGAGTGTTTCACTTGGAATGGCAGCAGCTGTGGTCCAGTTACTCCAGTAAAGCTCTGGGCACAGAAAGACTCAAAAAGCAGGAAAAACACATGGGAGATTGTTTTCTCAAATGGCTTGGCTGCAGATATGAGAGGCTGAGGAATGCTGGTTACACACTTCCATGGGTCAGCCTTTCCTATAAGCAATTACAGATGTTAATGGATTTATTTATCTTAAACTCAGGCTCCCAGACCAGCAGAAGATTTTGCTGTGAATCTTGGAGTAATTTTCTGTTAGAGAGAAACCAAAGTTTTACGTAGCCAGCTCATAAATTTACTTTTCCTGGACAGAACACTGGTGTAGTTATCACTGTAAATTGACCATTTTCTTCTAAGGAGGAGACAGCATGTGGAGCAGTCCCAAATCTCACATCCTACATGGCCTTAAATACCTCAGACACATCCGTACTGCTGGATTATTTATGGTGAGTTCCTGATATTAAACTTTGAAACAGATCAGCACTTTTGCTATCAATGTTCAGTGTCCCAGGCAGATCAGATCAGACACACTTACGATGCAAAACTAAGAATTTATCTCTATTATTCCTGCCTTTCGAGACCTGCATTTACAGGTTCCTGCTCTGTTCAACATCTCAGTATTTCTGAAGCTGTTGCTATTGCTGCCCCTAACAACCAGCTCTGGCACCAGTTTGAAGCTCAAAAAGTAATGGCTTTGAAAATTATTTCTTTCAGTATAATATTCAATTCATTTTGGAAGATTTTAGGACTCAACAAATCACAAATAAAATAATCAGCAGCACTTACCTATTCGCTGAGATGTCCCAGCTATAGCCCAGCTCTGCCCTTCAAGTAAACATGGATCAGCAAAATGGTACAAAGCAGGGCCAGTAAAAACGAAAGATAGAACCTGAAAAATGGAGAAAAATAATGGATTTAGTGTATTTTGTACTGACTGCTCTTGATGATCATATCCACCAGTTCAACAGGTATCTGATGGCAGCCTACAAACAGGATGGAAAGGGACTTTGGACAAGGGCCTGGAGTGACAGGACAAGGGGCAATGGCTTCCCACTGCCAGGGAGTAGGATTAGATGGGATATGGGGAAGAAAATCTTCCCTGGGAGGGTAGTGAGGCCCTGGCACAGGTTGTCCCATCCCTGGAAGTGTTCAAGGCCAGGATGGACGGGGCTTGGAGCAACCTGGGATAGTAGAAGGTGTCCCTGCCCATGGCAGGGGGGTGGAACTGGGTGATCTTTAAAGCCGCTTCCAGCTCATTCCGTGATTCTACGATTTAAAAATATGCACCTATTACATGCCTTGTATTTACTGCCCTGTAATTACTTAGTTAAACCATAAAACCCTTAAAAAAACCCAAACAGGTAAAACATCTGTTACCTCTCTCACTTTTCAGACCAGCCTCTCTTTTAACCCCTGAAAGCATTTTCCACAACCAGTCCAACCTGACATTCTCTCTTCTGAGCTCTCAAATACAAAACATTTGGGTCTGCTCACTTGCTGCCTTACACTGTCTGTCTGTTCCAGGAACAATCCTCCTGCCACTCCAGTCTCCAAGAACATGTCATTGCCGTGGCTGCAACAGTCCATCAGTGCTAGGCAGGCCTCAACACCTTGTACCCAGCAGATACCTTCTCCCATCGCGAGCACCACAGCGGTGCCTCAGGACACCTCCTTCTCAATTCCTCATCTTCAAAGAAAAATTCACTTTATACTTCCAAAACCAGGAAAGTGCCTTGGAAGCAATTTCTTGTATTTCACAAGAAATGCCAAGGGAAATGGGATAAATTAACACTAAGAAAGTGAGGCAAAAACAAGACCTGAATTACTGTCTGGGGTCCCCAGCACAGGAAGGACATGGACCTGCTGGAGTGAGTCCAAAAGGAGGTTACCTTTCTGCCCTGCCCTCTCTCTCCAACTTCATCTCAGTCTTCAGAAATTAGCTAATTGCCAGGGCCTGGGTGACCCCGGGCTGCTAATTACAGAGTGCTGGCAGCAGCAGGATGATGGGGTGCACCATGTTGGGTTGGCACTGGAAGTTTCATCACCTTCTTCTCCTTTTGTGGAAGCTGCAGCCAAAGATCTGAGGGTTAGTGACAAAACTTCCAGTCAAGCCAGACCAAATACTGCAAAAGGAAAGAATTTCTGCAGTGTTTTTTCTGGCAACCATACCAGAAGGAAGTCCCTAGGGATTCTTCCAGACCAAATCCTGCAACAAAAAATCTTCCTACAGGTTCCTGATGGAGAAGAACCTACATGTCAACAGCATGACTTCCAAAAACGCACATTATCCTCCATCCTTTTAGGGATTCTTCACTAGAGCCTGTTCTCTGCAGGTTCCTGCACTAACCAACACCTTTATTACTGCTTTATAAAGACATGACACTGCATCTGTACAGTGCAGGGTCTCTGTGGTTGCAGAAGTGCAAAAAATTTAACACTGCGCACAGCAGGGCTCATTCTGTGAGGAGAGACCAAATGCAAGTGCAAAACAGGAATCCAAAGAAGGTACAACTCCCTTGCCCTGGTCTCTGCCAGCTTCCCTGTGCCAGAAAAGGGTAACAAAACCAGACGCAGAAAACAGGAAATGAGAAATTAATTCAAGTCTCTATAAACAAGGGAATAATAGGTAGGAGAATCATACTGAGATTCCAAGGAGCAATCTTAGCAGGGAGCAGCATCAGTGTCCATCTGGCACCACCCACCTCCATATCTGATATCCCTTCAGTCCTCACATTTCTGCTCAGGGCTACACCTCCCCCTGCCAGCACCCTGTTTATATGGCAAAGCATTTCACAGTCACTAAAAAATCCACCACATTCCAGACAGAATTTTAAATCATTACTTACACAACAAAGTGTCCCTCTACCAACATGTCTCTGGAATAGAAAATTCACTTTATACCTCCTCTGGAAGGATAAAGGGGAAGTGAAGAGAAAAATAAAAACTAACGGTCACTCAGGTGCAAATGCTCGTGGTTGTATGCAAACACAGTGGCACACAAATCACAAAGAGAAGCAGCTGGTGATGCAAAAATCAAACTGATTTCACTGAAAACAACAGGAAGTTATTGATTTTAAGAGAATAATACAATTGATGTTAAGGACCAGTAGAGGCCCCCAAAAATCAATAAAGAGAACAATACTTGATAAAAACTCACTTGGTTTTCAGAGAAAGAAAAGTAATCAGAGTGATAATAAAAATAAAGATGTAAAATAGTATCATGGTGATGGAACTGGATTCTGAATATAAACAAAGAATGTAAACAATGCAATGTATTAAAACCAGGAGGTAAAATTACCTTGTCAGAAAAAGTTAAGGACTTTCAGAAAAGATCTTTTTTGGTGTACATGAAAGCCAAGAAGAAAAACGTACCAAGGCCACTACATCAAACCGTGGAACTGTCCATCCAGCAAATACTAAATATTCCTATAACATCCATCCCCGATGGTGATGAGAGCAGCCTGTTTTAGGAGCAATCCCAAGCACATGGAAAAGCAGCTGCTGAAGGTGTTTCTGTCAACAGAATCGGATCACTTGAAAGCAGAAGTCACTGTGATTTTTCAAAAAGGACAATTAGGGAAGTAAACAGCCATTTGCAGGCTGAGCTCAACACCAGGCTGATCAAGAAATGGCTTATATGGGAACGGATGAATAAAGAGGGATAATAGAATTAAGCCAAATCAACAGTTTATAAAATTCAGGCATACACTCAGCTAACACCTACTTAATGAGAGCTCTCTGTGTTATCAGAGGGGTAATTCTTCTACAAACCACTAAAGGAGTATCAAGGGACAAAATGATTACTTAAAATCCTACAAAATCAATACAAGGCATTTAAAATTATTAAAATGTAGCTAGGTTAGTTTCAAAATGCAGCTGCAAATAGCTGTCATTGAGCACTTACATTTCTAGTGCCACCCCACAGAGATTAACTCAGCCTGTCCTGTTTTTCTGTTCTTTACTTCATAAAATGAGCTGGGAGAGACACCAACCACCAGGACCAAGGTGTCAAAAGAGGGACCCACTCTTCCATCATTCTTCCAAACCACAATGTGGCCTTGTCCCAGGTGTCTGACTGCACCCCAACCGGGATAACTGTGACCATGTCAACCAGTTCTGTTATTTTGCAGATGAAGAATGGAGCAGTCAGTGATATTTGCGGCAAGAAAATGAACTGAAAAATTAATGAAAAAGTGAAAATAAAGAGAGAAGTAGGAGCACTCCCATGATAAACATTCAAGCCATTCCTTTCCATGCGGACAGTGTTATTCTGAAGGGCACATTCACTTAAAATGAGGTCAGTTCTACTGATTTTTTCCCCAAAAATCATGCCTTCTGATCTGTGATTATGTTGAAGCCAAATACAAAGTGAAATTAAACAATGTATCTTAACTTCTCTAAAATAGGAAGATGCTCACTTTGAAAAGGTGACCAAACTCATCACGGATTTCTTCAGGTGATCTGATAAAGCATCTTTTACAGTAACGCTTCAGTAATTTGTAACAATTAATAATTTGCTCTCCTCTCAGCTAAAATCTCACACGAGCTACAGTGAACCCCACAACACTCTGCATGTAATGAAAATTGACCCACTGGGAAAACCAAAGGATCAAAAGAACTTGAGGTCCATTTTCTTCCAAATGTAAAGCTTATGGTAACAATTCTTTCACTTCCTGTTTCCAGTTTGCCTCTGACACACCCATACTGGGGTCCACAAAACTGTTCTAACCTAAGCACCAAAATGGAAGGGGAAAGGAGGGACCAGGAAAGAGACGAAGAACAGTATTTTAAGCAGATACAAAAGCCAAGCACATAAGGGCCTTCTTTGTAGACAAAACAGGGGCTGTACCCAGTCTGTGATTTTTGAGAGCTCAAACAGACCCAACAGACTGAGCAACAGCCAATGTCACTGCCTTCAGGCTTTACTGCAGTCAAACCGGTTTTGCCCAGCTGTAATTTTGGCCTTTTCTAAAACCTGCATGGTTAAAAGAAACACCTGTGTGTCTGCAGGTTCAGGGACCGAGTGCTGTCGGTAAAACAGCTGACACTGTCTCCCTTCAAGGCAGGCCCACATCACAGGATCATGGAATGGTTGGGGCTGGAAGACACCTTAAGGCTCATCTCATTCTCACCCCCTGCCATGGGCAGGGACACCTTCCACTGTCCCAGGCTGCTCCAAGCCCCATCCAACCTGGCCTTGGACACTTCCAGGGATCCAGGAGCAGCCACAGCTTCTCTGGGCACCCTGTGCCAGGGCCTCCCCACCCTCACAGGGAACAACTCCTGCCCAATATCCCATCCATCCCTGCCCTCTGGCAGTGGTGAGCCAGAGGACATCCCCTCTTGTGCTGTGGCTCCAGGCTCTTGTCCAGAGTCCCTCTTCACCCTTCTGAATATGCTGTTCCTTGTGCGCCTGACCCTGGAAACAACAGACAAAATTCCACGTTGCTTCATGAAGCAGCAACAAATGCATCAGAATTGCTTTCCCCGGTAACACTGCTAGAAAGAAGTTTGCTTTGAAGCTGGACACGTTACACGTTTTCAACGAATCCTACCGGCTGACAGTGTCTGGAACGCTGTCACCCACGCCTCCTTACCCTGAACAGCTCTGCCCCTGCTTTATACCTGAATTTTTGCCTTTTAAGTCACGGTAACGCCGAGGATGGAGCTGCACCCTTCAGCACCGTTTGTCGTCCCCAGGTGCTGCCCCGGGGCTGAGCTCCAGCGGGCCCCGCGCGGGGCCCCACGGCCGTGGCCCGGGCTCCCCTCAGCCCCACAGGGACCGCCCTGCGCGCCTCCTGGGGTGACGTAATCGATGACGTCATCGCCGCTGGATGAGGCCATTCCCCGTGTCCAACGCCACCGCCTCCCCACCACCAGGTGGCGCCGCGTCGCGCTAAAGGCGCCGGCGTCATGACGTCACTCCTGCCCGCCCGCCACCGGTGTGTTTCTCTCCCGCCCGCCCGCCCCANNCCGGCCGGTGGGACGTTGACCGGCGCCCTCACGCTTCCCGCGCATGCGCACGGGCTTCCCGCCACCGGTTGTCATAGAGCCCGTTGCCGCCCCCCACCCCTTCCCATTCCCCTCATGGGGCCGGGGGATTCCTCCCGTGCTGTTGGTGGGGCCGAGGGGTCCGGGGCGCTGCTGCTCCTCGCCCCGGGGAACAGCCTGAGCCTCTCCCCGACCGGGCGGCGGCTCCTAAGGCGAACCTGGCACGAAGCGGGCGGGCCGTGGCCACCGGGGGCGGCCGCGCGCCAGAGGAAGCGGCGGCGGCCCGGCCGCCACCTCCCGCCTCACGGCCCCAGCGAACCCGGCCTCGGCCCCGGCCGGGGGTGAAAATAAAATAAAAACAGGGAGGGCGTTTGATGAAGGCCTCGGGACCGCCTGTCACGGAGGCAAATGGCCAGAACACCACGGAAAGAGGAGAACATGTTGCACGGCGCGGCTCGTTTGTATTTTTAAGGAGTTCGAGCATATATAGAAATCTCTCTGTCTATTTAACTATACATACAAATTGTAAATAGGGAGAAAAATACACACCACCTGCTCTTGAGCAAGGAACTGGCATTTGACATCACTCGTCTTCACCTTAAAACCTCAGGCACACTTGTGCCGGCTGTGCAGCTGCAGCTGAAGCCCGTTACAGTTCTCATGTTTTGGGGTTATAATCAATACTGTGCTGCTTATACGGAAATAGATTAAAACACTGAAATTTCACGGTGAGCAGTGGCATAGCTCAAGCTTTTCCCAAGATTTTTTGTCAAAAGAGCATTGCCTTTTTATTTTATAATTTTTTTCTGCCTGGAGTTGAGCAGGAAAACAAGTGCTCTTTCCCCACTGCATTTAGCTCTGGTTCAGGGTCCTCATAAGGCATATTACCTTGGAGTCAGGATCAACAATCATTTCTTCCAAACCATTAGCTAATTGTGGCCAAAGGTTTGCAGGTGTAAAATGACCTGAGGTGGGGTGGGAGGGTTCATACACTGGATCAGCGTTTTGAATGCATGATTGAAATCAAGATTTCAATGTTGAAATCAGGACTTCTTTCTCAATGCTTAGTCAGGCTGTGGCAAGAATCACTTCTGAGCAACACTTCATAACAGGCCGAGAAGCAGAGGAAAGAGGTTTAGTGGTACACAGAACACGCTGGAGCTTCAAAAACATCAAGACAGGCACTTCACTAATAACTACAAATGAGTTCTAATGGTGAACAATATGATGTCTCCTTTACTCATAACATTTTCCCATAATTACATCTCAGTCCATAATTTGACATCACCAAAAGAACCTGATGCTTTTATGGCATTGCCTGTTTAGAAATCTTAAGAAAAAAGAATCAATTACAACTTTTAGAATGAAATAAGCTCTTGAAGCACTGTGGGTTTTCCCTTTGAGCAAAGCAATTTAATTTTTAACCCATTCAAACAATTTTAGCTGGAAACTCTTTAATTTTAAGCAAAGAATGGTTATTTTGGCAGAACTGAGGGTTGTATTTTCTGCAGTGAACTTCCCCGGGAGATGCAAGACGCCCCTGTCAGTGCAAAACTGATGTGAAGAAATCTTCTGGTTTGTGTCTTTCAACACTTCTGCTGGTTTATTGAAGTTCTTGCTCAAGTTGCTGCACTGATGGGAATTAGGAACCCTCTGAAGATAATCCTGCAAGAACTTGCAAGTGCCCATTGCACAAACAGGCTGAAAACACTCCTGTTCTGTACCAAGGCATGGGAACTACACCAAGGCACACGAACGTCTTGTTGCACAATGCCCTAAACTGAACTCAAAAGCCAAAGGAATCATGGTGTTCCCAGTGAAGATGGATCCAAAAGCACTGGCACTTAGTGGTCCATCCTGGCTACCAAATGGGCATCTATTTCACGGGACATTTCAAGGCCATTCCTAAAGGCAACAAGGACGTGGTTCTCTGGTCAGTATTTGTACCCAGCATCAGCTGGAGGATGCAGCCACAGTGACAGGTACGGTGAGGAGAATCAGCCCTCCCAAAATCAGGCAGTGGATCTGAGGCAGACTGGACTTCTGCTCCCAGTTCTTTAATAATTCAGTTTTCCTCCCCGCCAGGGAACTGCTGTGTATCAGTAATGGCTCAGGGCTACAGTATTTTAGGCTCCATTATGAAAATTCAGTACTCACCCCTGAATTACAACTGTGTAGATGCAGGCAGGTCCCTGAAATAGCAGCACTTCAGATAAAGACTGTGAGAGGCAGGGTGTTTACTGTCACACTGTGGCTTTGGGTTGTCTCTGCAGAAAACAACAATTATGGGACTTGTGAACATTATTGCCAGCATGAAAAGGTTTTTAAAATAATTGCTTCAATTTGCTGTGCAATGGGATTTATAGTAAATATGATTATCTACATATCTATGAATACACAAATTACATATTATACAGAATGTACATATTTATCCCCAATGTACTGCAGTCAGCATTGCTCAAAATTTCTGTTTCAGTTTAAGAGCAGATCCCCTGCTCTCTGTTAAGACTTGTAACACTGGTGGCTCTTTGGCATCTTCAGATGAACTTTTTAAAGCTTTTAATACAAATTGATTCAATTCAGATCAGTGAAGCAGCCACTTAGGCCCATTTCAATGAGGAAAGTTTGGGTTTGCATTAATTTATTGTGTTAATCTCCATTCTCAGGGACTTTGGCCATGCGGGATGGCAGAGCTCAGTGCAAACCCAGAACAGAGACTTGAAAGGGTCAAACAAAGGGGTGAAAAAAAAAAAAAAGCCACAGCATCAGCCACTAAGTGCCCCAGGGAAGATGCGGGTGAAGTGTAAAGGGAGAGCTAATGGAGAAACAGAGATGGTTCTGAGAACCGATAACTTTCTTTTTTTCTTTTTTTTCATTTTTTTTTCTGGAAGGAAACCTTCCTGCTGATAGAAGAAGAGGAAAACCCATGTTTGACTCACTCTGGAAGCATCAGGAGGTGGGCAGTTCTGGGTAGACAGCAAGACAGATTTCAGCATCCTTTTCTTCCCAAACAATAAGGGAGACAACCAGCTGGAAAGAACTTAGTACGGGATAATTCCAATAAGCAGCCAAGCTTCCAGGGATTCTCTAAAATCCCTGGAATTTTTGTACCCAGGAGTTACTGGGAAGCCACATGATCTCAATGGATAAGGTTTGGGCAGAC
Organism: Pomatostomus ruficeps; assembly: GCA_013400735.1. Classification (NCBI taxonomy): domain Eukaryota; kingdom Metazoa; phylum Chordata; class Aves; order Passeriformes; family Timaliidae; genus Pomatostomus; species Pomatostomus ruficeps. The sequence continues at coordinate 31,750 of VYZT01052216.1, forward strand.
CCAGAACTGCCTTGGGAAGAACTTTCAGCTGAGCAGGGTGTTGGGCAGAGCCTCTCTCAAGGTGCTCTAAGTTTGTGTTTCCTGCCTCATCCAAATCCAGCAGTACTTGTCTTCATGCCTCTGGGTCTTGGAGGGGTCTGTTTCACTTTGTGCTGGGATTCTGGAGTCCTGTGCTGTCCTAATGCAGATTCACTGTGTCTCTGAAGGAAATCTACATAAGCTCCATGCAGACCTTATTTGTACAGTAAGAATAATCCTGACTCCCTTCACAACAAGAACAGGAGGATTAATTAATAACTGCAGAAGTGGTAAACATTATTAATGGCTCCCAAGTTTTTTTCCCTTGGAAACAGTGGCCATTTCTCCCCATAATGTTTTAAACAGTTCCTGCTCAAGGAGCTTAGATTGCAGATTCCTGGCTTGCGGTTTGTCCATAAATCACAGACCTGGAGCCTACCCAAGACACTCTCGATGGTCTCAGCAGGAAGTCTGGACAAGAGAAAACTGTTCTCAGTCTGGCCCTGTGAACCACTTTATGGCCAGTCCAGTTTCAATATCCCATGCCAGACGTGAGAGGGATTCTGTCCAAGTTTAAAAGCACGAGGTCTCCGGAATGTCCTTTCGAACTGGATTTCACTCCCCATAAATATTTTCCATCTTCTGCCCTGGAGGATATAGCTTTGACTTCACAGCTGAGGAGCCTGGGCAGGAGAGGAGCCCAGGCTGTTTATCACCAGTGGTTTTACAGCACACAAAGTTTAACTTGTAGAGAAAAATGAACAACTCGCCCCCAAAACAAACCCAGGAACCTAACACAAGATAAAGTCAGGCAGCCATAAATAAGGTCCCAGAAAAAAATCAAATCCAGTAGATCGGTTTTCTGCACAAAGCAGCATTGCTTACAGCCAAGAAACTATTTACCAAAGAGCCTCTGTTGCCTTTTCAGGCACAGAATCATTATCCAGAGACCAGCTTTTGAGCAGCTTGCCTGTGTTCCTATCAGCAGTTTGGTTTGTGTTCACCAACATGATGCCATATATCCACCTTTTCCCTCTAGGATTTGCTCTGTTAGCCAGGCATATCCTCACACACCAGCATGCCCTGCAGGTGTTTGCAAAATAAAAGGGAAGGCTGAGTCCCAGAGGTGAGGATCTGGTGGCTTAGACAAAGCAGTGTGATAGAATGTGTGACATTTGGGCCAAAGCACCCTCCTGATCCTGCAGCTGTTGCTCCTTCCTGCATCCCAGGACCATCACCACCTCTCACCATGTTTGATGGGCACAGGGACATAGGGTACATGTGCGCTCCAGTAGCAGACATCTTATTTAGTCACAAATCCCTCATGGCAAAAAATGAGCACTTGAAGGGCTGCTGGGATTCCTGGAGGATTCTCAGGATGGGGAGGTTAAAGATGTGTCAGGCAGTTCATGGCCAGCTCACTCCAGGCACGCTCTGCTTCTCACTGCAGCAAAGGTTACAAGCCAGCATCTGGCCTCAGCTCAGGCATTGTATCAACAGCTGCTATTTTTAGGCACTTTATCAGGTGTGCAGTTTGCAGGGTACCACATTCACCTGCTGTGGTGCTCGCAGCACAGATCACCAAGGATTTTAATTTCTTCAGTCTGTGTTACAATCACAGAATCATTTGGGTTGGAAAAGATCCTCAAGTCCAACCATTAACGCAGCACTAGCCCATGTCCCAGGTGCCACATCCACATGTCTGCTGAATCCCTGCAGGGATGGGGACTCCACCACTGCCCTGGGCAGCTGTGCCAGTGCCTGACCACCCTTTCAGTGAAGAAATTTTCCGAATATCCAATCTGAACCTGTCTTGGCATAACTTGAAGCTCTTCTCATCCTGTCCCTGTTCCCTGGGAGCAGAGCCCAACTCCCACCTGGCTGCCCTCTCCTGTCAGGGAGTTGTGCAGAGCCAGAAGGGCCCCCCTGAGCCTTCTTTTCTCTGGGCTGAGCCTCTCCAGCTCCTTCAGCCACTCCTGGTGCTCCAGACCTTTCCCAGCTCTGTTCCCTTCTGTGGAAACACTTCAGCCCCTCAATGTCTTTCTTGTTGTGAGGAGTCCAGGACTGCCCCCAGGACTGGAGATGCTTCAGCAGTGCCCAGCACAGGGGACAGTCACTGCCCTGGCCCTGCTGGCCACAATGTTCCTGACAGGATGTATCACCAGAGCTGTAGGATGGAGAAGGTGGCTCCTTGATCTTCTCAACACCCTCTAAACTGTCACATTTTTTCCTCTTCTGCATCTGAATAAAAATGAAATATTAGGTGATGTTAATAGAACTTCTCAAATTGTCCCCCAAACAGCAGGACGTTTTCACTCCTCTGTGCACAGCGAGGCTTCCTGTACCTTGAAGAGCTGGAGTTTGTCCTGTCCAGCACAGCACCCAAACAGTTAACCAAATTCAGTCCCAGCATCTTAATCTGGCAATTTAAAGATAAGCTAAACAAATATCAGGGCTGCTCAGAGCCCCACTGAGCAGGAGAAAGGATTCTGATAAACCAGTTTGCATGGTGTAGAGCAGACACACAGAGGGAATCTAGCATGGCATTTCTATCTGAACAGTCACTGCTCCTTGATTCAAACCAAGGGCTACATCCCATTTTCAGAGACAAATCTAACAGGGTTCATAGCTACAGATTCTCCTGCTTTCCCTCTACACTCTCTGTTGTTTTCACAGCCCTCTCTTGCCCTGAAGAACCAAACAGCATCTGAAGAGAGACCAACCAACATCACCAGCTGGAAGAGACAAAGACCAACAAAATAAAGAGGAGAGTTGAGTGTAGTGTAGGGGGTGTCTGGAAAATAAGAACTGTTTATTTATCATAAATACAGATTGGCTAGGCATGCAGTTTATCCCACAGACTCTGCAGAAAGCCACACACTGGAAAGCTGCCTCACAGTTACTTCCCTTTTTCCACAAGGCCAGGATGAACTCGCTAATCCAGCAGCTCGGTGATCTTTTCTGCCATGGGATTGCACTGACATGTTCCACCAGCAGTATCTGTGTCTGCCAAAGGCTGCAATCTGTCTCCATGCCAGCAAACTCCTGCCTGGTCAGACCTGGACGTTTCTTAACTGATTATTTCTTCCAGTGCTTGTTCAGAGCACAAAGGTGTGCAGGGATTTTGTGGATGGGGGGTATATTCACAGACCTAACTGGGAATCTTGCTGCCAACATCTGTTTTGAGAAAGGCCATTTTTAGAAACAGTATGAAATTAGGCTCTTCAGGCTTGAGTGAGAAATTTGGGCACATTGCTTAAGCAACAACCTCTTGATTTTGTCCCCACTAAGAACACTGAACTTTGAACAAGCTAATGACGTAGGATCTGATAATTACAGGTGCCTCCTCCCCATGCAGGGAGGGCTGGATGTCCCCAGCATTGTCCCTGCTCTCTGTCCAAGAACCCGTGCTGGACAGTGCCTGCAAGCAGCTGCTGAAAGTGGCTGTGCCTGAGGCAAGAGATCAGCACAGAGTTCATCCTTCAGTCCTTGGGGCTCAGTTCTTCTCCAGGATTCTGGTGAGGAGTTTGTTCAGCTGGTTCACCATTGGCCTGGGATCCTCATTCAGTCCTGCTGCAATCATGGCATTCTCATAAATCTGAGAAAGAGAAGAAAGCACTAAATAAGCAGCAAAGTGACCTGCCTGAGGGAGGAAGGGCATGTCACTCTCCGGGACCTGCACGCTGAGACCAAGAATGTCTTCTAGGGCACCTGCTAGGAAAACATGGACCACAAGTCCCAGAAATACTCAGGGACCACAGAAGGATGTGACTCTTGCCCACTGTAATGGTTCACTGAGTTCCCTGCCATGCATGGTCTGCAAGCAGGCTCTGGGAAGGGTGGTGCTCCTTCTGGAGAGGGTCTGGCTCTCACCTGGTCAAGCAACATCTGGGCCAGATCAGGCTGACTGTCCTTCAGCTCGCTGAGCTTCTTAATCAGAGCATGCCTGTAAGAGAAAGATCAACACTGAGACTTGCTGATTTTGGACACAATGAGAAATTTATTTCCAGAATGAGCAGCTAAGTCACAGTGGGTCACAAAAGTCAACGTCCTCGCTCCTGTTCTGGGGGCTTCTCTCTTCTCTCCCAACTGTCCCTATAACCCCCACGGTCCCCAGAGGGCTGGACACTGTGTGGGGGCCTCATGTCGATGGTGCCATGCAGCCTCACAGATTAAGGCTCTGTAGCACCAACGGCACTTAACGGGGAGGACTCTGCTAATTAGCAGCCTTACACTGCCTCCACTGCTGGGAGACTGCTGTGGCCCAGGCCTAGTGCTGGTGTTGTCCCCCCTTACCCTGTATTGATCTCCAGGGTGGGCTGCAGGAGCTGGGCTCGCTCCTCCTGGGTCTTGGCCAGCTGCTGCATGCGCAGGAAGTGGCGAGCAGCACCCATCTCAAGCACAGTGATCATGGCAGGGTGGGTATCCAGCCGGGTGGTCACCTGTGGCACAAGCACCAGTCAGGGCTGCCATGGACAATGCACGCCCTAGAGGTGGGGAAGGTCTGAGAAGTTGGAGTCTCCTCAGCGCAGATCCACACCAAGCCTTTGCATGATTCGTCCCCATCCCATTACACACAGGAGGCAGAGAGAAGAATGACTTCCCACAGGGTCCAAAGAAAAACCTTGTGGCAGCAGATCCCCAACCACCCACCATCCTTTTTCCCTAGATCGTTACCCAGACACAGAATACCCACCTTCACTCCAGTGACTCGAGAGCCTAAGGCATTCCTCATCCAGGCCATCAGATCCTCAGCCTCCTTCTCTGTCAGATGTTCTCCAGCTGGCAGGGAAAGAGGACACATCTGAGCATGCATCTACAGCATGCAATGGACAGTGAACTGAGTTTCCACACTTCCATTTCACACTTCCATTTACCCATTCTCTTGTGGGAATGGGAATGCAGCACCACTCAGCACACACCTCATCCCAAGCTGTGCCATACCCAGAGAGAACAGGCTCATGCCTTGCCAGTGGCTGCCTGCCTCTGTCTGGGCACCAGATGTATGCATGGGGTCGAGATAAAATCATGGCAACTCCACACATGACATTCCATTTAACTTTGATCATATGAGATGAAACGAATCTGCAAAATCTCTAAATTGCCTCAGACCATGAGAATGGGAGGGTGGAAAGCACTTGCTCAGGAGCTGCAAGAGCAGGGGAGGAAGGTATCCCCTCACTGTTTGCTCAGGGTAGCAGGACAATGTGCAGCAGGAGGGGCTGGGGAGCCTCACGGTACCTGGGCGGCTTTCCTCAAACTTCTCTTCCTTATAGTGATCAACAACAATGTCTGTCTCCACAGAGATCAGCTTCTTCTTGTCAAACTCCCGGAGGTGCAAGAGTGTCAGCTCATCAAACTGCTCATAGCAGAACAGCACCTGTGCCAACAAAGAGACAGTAACAAATCATTTGGGATGTAACAGCATTATCTCCTTCCCAAGGCAGCTCCGCACCAAATAGCAGGAACATCACACAGGAATCTTGCAGGTTCAACCCCACAGTGACTATCACTCAGGACCCAACATCAAAGCAAACCCTTGCAGGGATTTGTTACCATGGGTGGTAGGTCTGCAGCTGAACAAGTCCTGCTGCCCAGGGCAAGTGTGAACCAGCACTCACTCCAGTCCTGAGAGGGGCACCTGCCCACAAGGGACACCTGTAACACCATTACAGCCCTGCATGGCAGCTCCCAGACTCCTGCTCTGGGGTCCAGCAAAGGTAGGAAACAGATGTCAGAACTAAATGTCTGCTAAAGTGCTAAATAGTAGAATATGCTGAGTTGTAGGGGACCCATGAGGATCATCATGCCCTAGCTCCTGTCCCTGTGCAGGACACCCCAACAATCCCACCATGTGCCTGAGAGCACTGTCCAAATGCTCCTTGAATGCAGACAGGGGTGGTGCTGCGACCACTGCCCTGGGGAGCCTGTCCCAGTGCCTAACATCTCCAGGTGAAAACTTTCTCCTGATACCCAACCTAAACCTCCCCTGACTCAGCTCCAGCCATTCCCTTGGGTCCTGCCACTGGTCTTGAGAGTGAAGAGATTAGTACCTGCTCCTCCACTGCCCCCTGTGAGGATGTTGAAGACCACAGTGAGGTTTCCCCTCAGTCTCCTTCTCTCCAGCTGAACAGACCAAGTGCCCTCAGCTGCTCCTCATACGGCTTCCCCTCCAGGCCCTTCACCATTCTCATGGCCCTCCTTTGGATACTTTTTAACAGGTCAATGGGGTTTTTTTACATTATGGTTAAGCCTGTGTGGCAAGTCCCTCCAGACCTCATGCCACAGCCTGAGCAGAGGCAGAGGGAGCCAGGCAAAGGCATCACACTGGCAGCACTCTATCACAGGCCTAACTGCCCTGCTCAGCCCTGAGAGCCAGCCCTGACCACTGCTGCAGCAGCTCAGGGTGTTCCCCTGGCTGTGGCACCACTGCTCACCCACCTCCATGTCCTTCTTCTTCATGGCCTCGAAGTAGGGGGAATGCTCGGCCAGGTGCCGGTTGGGGGCACACAGGTAGTAGATGTTCCTGCTGCCGGCCTTCATGCGCGAGCCGTAGTCGGTCAGGCTGGTCAGCTGCCCTGCGGGCAGCGCCGACGACTCATAACGCAGCAGCTTCGCGATGTCCTCCTGCAAGAAACGTGCTCCTGTGAGCTCAGGGCAGGTCACTGAGCTCCACCCGACCACTCCCAGCCCCAAGGACTCCTGTTGTGGCATGCAGGCCTCTTGGCTGCCCTACAAAAAGGCTCAGAGGCTTCCAAATCCCTCCTTTCCTGCTCCAGATATTAAGGAGGCAGAAAAGTGACCTACACAGGATGTAGGTCATGTTCTCCTGGAAATGGGAATTTAGGCAGAAGACAACAGGAGGGGAACGCCCTACTTCATTGCCTGTTGGAGCTGACATTGCACTAGGGAGGGCTGACAACAGTGTGGGTACAGAGACTCTGCAGGGTCTCAAAATAAATGGGAAGCAGCACCAGCCAGAAAGAGTGAGAGTTTGGGTACTTGAGAATCCATAGGCATTGGCAGACCCAGGAACACAAGTTACAGGCATGCAGGTTCCATGGGGAAGTAGCAGTCTCCCTCATCCCAGCTCATGCTAATCTTTCCCATCAGCTGCAGTGCTTCAAGACTCCTGGTACCTTGACATCCTGCTCTGCTATCGTGACAATCCCCTCTCTCATGAATACCCCGTACTCCTCAAAGAATTTGGCATATTTCTCAGGGTCTTTCTTGCTCTGGTCAATGAAGAACTTGATCAACCTCTTCTGCAAAACATCACGGAGCTTCCTGCAGCAGAAAAAAGCCTTTTTAAAGACAGCTGCTAGAGCAAGACAAGACATTTTGGGTGAACATCTCCCTGTGCAGGGTTGTAGTGAGTCCACTGTCCCCTTTCCCTCATGGTTTTACATCTGTTCTTTGTATCTCAGTCCAGAGATACTCTTGCTTACCTGATCAGGGCACTCTCCTGCAGCAGCTCCCTGCTGAGATTCAGGGGTATATCTTCACTGTCCACAACACCTGGAACACAGAGCAACCCTTGCACAGTGATGCAAACACAAGTGCCAGGCTCAGGAGGCACTCGTGAGGAGTGCCTGCCTCATCCCTGTGGAAGCCATTGTCCACAACCTGCTATTCCTGGTGCCAGCACACACCTCTAAGGAAGCGCAGCCACTTAGGCAGGATATCTGCAGCTTTGGTTTGGATGAGGATTTTGCGGCTGTAGAGGGCAACGCTGGAGCCCATTTCTCTGCTGATGTCAAACATGGATGGCTTCTGCAGGAAAAGAACAGGAAGTAACACCAGCACTGTGCAGGGTGCCCACGTCACCCTGTCGTCTTCCCTACAATGTTGAACCCAATGAGAGCTGAAATCTTGGATCCCGTCCCTAGGGACCTACCTGAGCCAGCCCCCTGCTCCTGTCATGGCTCAGTATCCCAACTACCCTGTGGCACCCAGCCCACAGCAGAGATACCACACTGGATATTCCTCCCTGCAGCCACATCTGCCTCCTTTCCCTAAGGAGCTCTCCCATTCTCCCCTTTCAGAGCAGCTGGGCAGATGCCCCACGCTCCCAGGACAGGACACGTACTTGCTCGGGCACGTAGAAGATGCTGCGGATGTTGAGGGGAGCGTCGGTCTTGTAGTGCAGGACGTAGCGGGGCTTGTCATAGGCCTGCGCAATGAAGCGGTAAAACTCCTCGTGCTGCCACTCACCGATGTCCTTGGGGTCCAGCATCCACAGAGCCTGTGGAGGAGCAGGGAGAGGAGTTCCCATCAGCTCTGTGGCCTCCAGGATGCCGGAGCAGGGAAATCTTTCAGACTCCTCTGCACAGCCCAGGAGCAAATGAGATGTGGTTCAGGCACATTATCACAGACTGACAAACCACTGCCCTTCAACTGGCCTTGGGCCACCCCTCAAAGGTAACCCCTGCCCTGCAACTTACATAGCGCAGCTTTGTTTAGCCTAAAACAAAAGGGATTTGGCTAACCTCCATTGCCTCGGACTTGCCAATGGCATCCTGGGCAGATCTCACAGCTCAACTGACTGGCAGTACTGGTCAAGTTCTCAAGGCCTGACCAAAAAGCAAAGGACAAGCAAAAGTTTAAGTGAGCCTGTTGCAACCAACCTGTCTCTCTGATGGTGGCCACTGTCTCAGCTAAGAGCCTGTGAAGCAGCTCCTGCACTGCCTGTTTTCTGCTGATTTGCTCTGGAGCAGCTTGGGAGATGCTCTGTCAACCACTGCAGGGTCCCTGCTTGAGCACTGTTTCCCACATCAACCCATGCACTGAAGCCATGAACTCTAGCTTCCACTTGCTGCTGCTCTAACCCCTCAGTGCTTTCTAGAGCACTCAGCCCATGCTCACAGCATGTGTCAGTTTTCAGTACCTCAGCAAAAGACTCACATCTAGCAAAGATGTGGGACTCAACTCAGAACTGCGTGTTTCCAGCTGGGTGATGCCCATCTCAGTCACTGCCTCTCTTTGCCACTCAAGCCCTAAAGAGTGACAGGAGTGATTTCTGGTGACACCACAAACATCCAGCTCACCCTCAGAGCCCAAGGGTTTCAGGTCCCTGACAGCCCTGAAATCCTTAAGGATTTCTCTGCTTCCGAGCCTTGTTCTATAGGTGGCTTCCTATAATTTCCAGCACACACAAGTGCCCTGGAGGGTTTGCTGGATCACAGGTAGGACTATGGACTCACTGGGAGCTAAAGTGTTTTACAGGAGCTGTATTAGGGAAAGTGCTGCATTCTCAGGGGCTCACTTGTAGCTACAGTTATCCCAGTTAGACCAGAAAAGCCCCTAGCTCCATCCTGTGAGCACTCAGGAGCTCATCTAGGAGAAACCCCACCAGGGAACCAGCTGTGGCTCTTTTTGCAGTGAACTGACGCTGATATGTGGAAAAACAAAGCCAAGATCCTGGATAAAGAAAAGGCATGAAATGGGAGCATAATGAGAATAAGGCTGTTGCTGTATCCCAAGGGAAAACAGACGTTCTGATAAGAAGATAAAAATCCATGACTCTATTAAGGGCATTTCACCCCTTGCTCTACTACTGCTCTTCTCCAGGGAGCCTGTTCTATTGATTGTCAGGTAGCCAGAGCAAACAGCTGTCTAAAGCTATTTCTGGTTTTGTAATTTAAGGGGCACAGCTAGAAAGCCTTTGGAACAGAAACACTGTTATGCAGGAATCCAAATAAATAATCAGTGACTAATAACACCAATTACAGAACCTTAGATAAATTAACATGATAAAATGTTTAAGTACAGTCTTGGAAGTCTGTGCAGTCAGTGCCACATTCCAGGAAACAAAAAAGCCACACATATGCTCTCTACCTGCTCTCTTAGGTGAGAAAAGCTTTAAACAATAATGAGATGCTGGAGGAAAATGATTCATAGATTTCTGTTTTAAATATAATTAATTTCTCCCAAGTGATGCCTGCAATTGGGCCAAGAACATCTGAGTAAAATGGATCTGGCTGCAGTATAATTTCAGTGGTCAGAAAATGCCAACATCAAGCAGTGCTCAGCTAGGAGCTGGGAATAAATCATGTTGTGAGCTGAGCTGCTTAAAAAACCCCAACCACTCCCTGGCAGTGGCTATTCCATGTGCAGGACAGAAAGAAGTGCAGTGAGAAGTGTCAGCACACCAGCAATTTGAGCAATCCCTACAGCATTAACACGTCACATGGCTTGAACAGAATAAGCATTATAAAGCACTGAAATAACAATTCAGGATAAGGGAAGATAAGATTTCGCTAATCTCCAAGAATTTTCCACAATAAATGCAAACAAGCTGTTGCAGGTATGATTTCTGCTGGATTGTCTCCTTTTGTTCTAATTAACTGATCACTGGAAGGTCTGTGATATCCTGGACAACCCTCCCCTGATTTCCGGGACAGCAGCAGCTCTACGCTGTTTCCTGTCTCCAGTAGAGGGTTACAATGGTTCATCTCCAAGAGTGACCTGCCTGTGGCCTCCCCCTCACCTGTAACGTGTTAATTCTTCTCCCATTGAGGTACAGGGGGAAGCTGATGAAGTTGCTGTATTTTGTCACCACCTCTGGAATGGAAAGAAGACACAGAAGGGTCACCTTTGTGGAAACAACACAGCAAGAAGTCCCTCAGTAACAGCAGGTGAAAGGAGTTTCAGGAGAAACACCTGTAAATTCACCTCTCACCCATGGGTACTAACAGACCTCACAGAGCCCCAGGGGTAACAGCATTCCCCTCCTCTACTCACCCTTGACTCGGTCTTCATTTGCAAACTCTTTGCAGTCTTCTTTGAGGTGTATAATAATCTTAGTCCCAGCTCTGACCCCAGATGCTTCTGCAATCTCAAACATCCCTGAACTAGGATTAGAAACAAACTCTGTGTCAGTTTGTGCCTCAGGTACACCCATGAATAGGACAGAGAAATGGTTTGTTAAACTAAGAGTGCACACAACACTTCAAGGCCAAGAGGAAAGGGCAAAAAAGTCTTGAATGCCTGAATGCTCCTTGTGCCTCTGAGAAACCCCAAAAAACATGTGGCTGTTTTCCCCACAGAAACTCCAGACCCAGGACACACTGTTCTGCAAAGACACTGGCTACTGAAAACCCAAACCAGTCTGGTGTCTCAGTTTTCTCAAGAATTTAAATAACGTAGTAAATTATTGATTCTGAGAAAATTTTAAGGGGATGCTGAGCTTGTAACCCTCAGAAGCTCCAATTTAAACATGTCCAGCAGCCTACAGCTTTACCATCACACATATTTGTAACTTCAAGCAAAAAGCAAAGGATGAGCACAGAGATGTGACCCACAGAGGAGATGTGCCTGCAGACCCCTGCACTGCACAAGCTCTGCTCTCTGTGAGAGCCTCGAGCCAAACCTCAGAGGATGATTAGACCAGAGAGGTTAAATCTGTCCCTGTGGTTTGGGGCCCCCTGAGCTGCCTGCCTGCCAGCAGGGATGGAACAGGAGAGGCAGGTGCTCTGTCCACAGCATGCCTGCTCTGACAAAGCAACTCTGTGCTTGGAGCTTCCGCACTGGCACATTTGGCCATGCTTTGTTACAGTGTATAACTTGAGCAGGACCTAAACCAGTCAGCCAGGTCCTGAAAGAACACACAAGCCCTGCCTTTGCACAGCTTTCAGATCATGCCTGGTCTGGACACAGCCCCCCACGCTGCCACCCCACTCTGCAGCCTCACCCATCAGATGACCAGTGGTAGCCCGGACTGCCCGGCTCTGCAGACTGTGAGAACACCTCCACTTTATCAGCCACCATGAAGGCTGAATAGAAACCCACTCCAAACTGGCCGATGATTTTACTGCTGGCTTCAGCTTGGCTCTGCAGAGCTTCTAGAAAAGCCTGGGGGAACAAAGGAGACACAAACCAGCACATGGTGACTTCAGGTATTACTGGAGGTTCTGATCATTGCCCATCTGGGTTCCTCAGGCGCTGCAGCCTGGCAGTCCAGCACCCTCACCCCATGCTCCTGCATCAGTGCTCTGAGGAAGGTTCCCAAGGAAAAGGGTGTCTCCACAGGGACTGCACCTCTGGAAAAGGGGAGCGCTGCTTAGAGCAGTAAAAGGAAAACAGGCGAGGGCTCAGTCTATCCGGAGCAGGAAACCTTAAAATGGTGTCTCCGGAGACGAAAATAAAAATCAGGTACATATGTACAGCACTTTGCTGTGGAGACAGAGCTGCTGCTCCCCTGGACATGGGGTAAATGCCCATGGGGTGGGTGCCCCTCCGTAAGGATGCCTGGGCAGGAAGGTGTTTGGAGTGAGGGCAGCGGGTGCAGCAGTGCTACACACAGGGCCCATCAGCACTGCCTGGGCTCCCTGGACCTCCCACAGCACAGCAGAGACCATTGAGAGCCAGAATAGTCCACAGGCAGGTTTCACCTTCCAAGAGCAGTGTAATTTCACAGCTGGGCTGGGGGCCAAGGGACAAAACGGAATGAAAAATTACTGGGAGAACAAAAGTGGTTGTAACTGGAGAAGAGTTTTCTAAGGGAGGGAGATGGGTCCTCATCCCAAGTTACCTTTGAGCCTGATCGAGCAATGGTACCAAGGTTAGAAACCAGCTCCTCCTGGGTCATCCCAATACCTGTATCCTGAAAAGAAACAGCAATTGCAGCTGAAATATCAGTACGGAATCACTGCTCCAGCAAACAGCACCCAAGCAACTTCTGCCTCTTAACTCCCACTCTCTCCTTTCCCTCTGAGCAGGAAATCCAACAGCAGGCTTCGAGCTGTGACTCCACCTGCCCATGGCCAGGAACACAGACTCAAAGGGCACAGAGCTCCAGGGGCAGCCACAGCTGCCTACAAACCACCAGAAAACTCAGAGACTCTGACCATTTCTCAAGGAAAGACGAAACCATGCCAGAACAAGCTGGATTCTACATCCCTCTAAAAAGCACAGGATGGCAGTGCAGGAAAGAGATGTCAACCCAGCCGTGGCCCCACAGTGCCAGATGTCACACACAGAGACACCTTCCATTCCTGAGCTGGTCTGAGGGGGAGTTGAGGAGCAGTGAGCAGCAGCTTGTCTGCAATCTGCAGATGTGGAACCGATGCAGTAACACCGGGAATCAGTGGCAGAGCAGTGCATCCCTCAACTCTCAGGTAATGCAGACCCTTGTCTGCAAGCACCACAGGAACTGATCTCCATCTGCTCTGCCCTTTCCCCTTCCTCTCCCCCTCACTCTGTGCTCCATGACGTGCGTATGAAGCTGTCAATGTCCAGGAGAGCTGGATATTGCATTCCCATGGGAACAGACTAACTCCAGCCAAAATACAACGCACCAGCTACACTTTGTGGTGCTCTGTCCGAGCTGCAGAGGCACACAGCTCCTTGTTATCCCCAGGTTATTCCAGAATTGCACTGCTGCATGCAGATAAACATCTCCCTGCTGGTCACACATCTCAGGCAGCAGAGTCTGCAGCACCACCCAGAAAAGGCTGAAGCAAGTTTCAAACCTGGCTGCAACTTCCATCTGCATGACACCGGAGGGCAACAAAGGTAACAGCAAACCCCAGCTAGAAATGGCCACCCTCTCACATAGGACCCCAGCAAAAATCTTTCCCATTCTGTTGTTCAGTGTGTTTTCAGACTTGCTCCACACACATTTTCCACAGGAGTAAAGGGCAGGCTACTGCCCTCCAGGATGCCACTTCAAAGGAAAAAGTGCCATTCCCCTCCCAAATCCCAGCAACTTCTCTACCTGACACAAGCACCCCAAGAAGCCACTGTTACAGGGTTCTCTGAGCCACTCTCTGAGGTGAAAATCAGCCAACTGAGATGTGATTCTCATTCCCATGAGGGATTCAACCCTACCTGAGTAATTGTGAGCACAGTTATCGCAGCTGACAGCAGCTGGCACATCCACAGTGGGCTCATACATTCTCAGTGCCTTAGCAGGAGTGGGATTTGGTGTGCAGGGTCAGCAAAACCAGCTGCAGCAGAGCTGGCAGCTGCTAGGTGTCTCAGAGGTGAGGTGCCAGAGTGACCTCTGCCACCCATGAAGCATTTACTGGGCTTATTTCTACCAAAGTAAGTTAATGTCAGCACATATTTCTTAATGTAGTGTTTAATTCCACTGAAGGATTGAACTGTTCCGCTTGTGGGGTGCCATGTGGGTAAGACATTTTCCTGCACTACCCCAAGTCACGGCACTGCAATACCTTTCCCTTGGTTAAATACAGTAAGGCCAGTCAGCCCACTTGGCTGAGAAGAGGGATGATGCCCAGTAAGATCTCAGCAGCAAGAGATCAAAAGCCAGCAAAAACAAACAGTGTATGGCAAAATCTCAGGAATCTGACATGGTCCCTTCCCCCAGGGAAGAAAAAGCCAGAAAGAACAGTTTTCAGCATCTGGTTCAGTTTTTGTTCATGCCAGACCCTGAACAGAACTCAGATCCACTTCTATTTATAGCACACCATGTCATTCCCAAATTCCAGTGTGTTAAAAAAAATACATCCTTCCCCATAAATTTATTTGGCTATAGAATTCCTAATTCCCTGCCAAACTTACTGCAAAATGCTTAATGGCAATTCCTGGAGGCTACTTTGATGAGGGTGAACCTCATGAACAAAGAGAGCAAAGCTCAGAACAGCTGGGATGCTGACAGGGAGAGCGGAAGGTGAAGATCCTGACGATGCAGACATTCCCTACTGCAGGAAAACACCTGGGTGGATTAGGATGAAGACACCATCAAGATTCAATCCACCCTTGCCATGTCCACATTTTCTCCAGCTGCCCTTTGGCTCCCTTCACCACATGGAGTTGCTCAGGGGAATGGGAATAAAGTGGCAGCAGAGGAGAGAGGAGAGCTGAGCTCTACAGAGCAGGAGCTCTGCAGTCATGGAGAACACCTGACCCTGCCCATGGGCAGCCCACCTCAGGCTGGGCCCACACAACTGATGGCAACTCCAGCTCCATGAAATCCAAGGAAGGAGCTGGTAGAACTACTACGGCCCTTCTCACACCGCTCTGTGCTGCTGTTCAGCTGCTGGGGGTCTTCACCTGGAACCACCACGGCATCACAGAACCCCTGCAAACACCTTCTACCCACCACCACTCAGCCCTTGCTCCACCATCAACATTACAGCTTTTCTTCCCCCGGACACAGTTCTAGTCCTCCCTTCAGCCTGCAAGAAAAGCTTTATCAGGCTGACCACAGCCACAGCAGAGCTGTTTGTAATAGCACAAAGCAAATTGTACATAGGGCTTCTCGAATTACAAAATGTGAGGGATATGCTTAGAGTTCCATGTGCCAAATGTTTCTCCACAGCTTGTAGAGACCAAGACACAGAGTTCAGTGTGCTGACCCTTCATTAGCTGAAGGTTAATTACAGAAGATCTGCTGTTACTCAGCAGAACCATCACCTCCTCACCTGGGTGCATTTCTCTTCTGGTACTTCTTGGGGTGTAGAATAAAAATCCTCCCCCAAACCATCCCCTATACAAGACAACACAGAAGCTGCAGACCTTCAGACATGAAGGGCTGGTGGCCACAAGTGTTAAACTAAACTCGGTAACATTTACCCCAAAGAGACATCAGCTGAACTTTGTTTTTAGCACCTTTTTATGTGTGGAGACCTCCCAGGTACCAAAGCTCCTGCTGACCTGCACTTTTGTGCTTTCTGTGCCCTTTGTTCCAACCCTGTGGTGAGGGTGTTGGATGTCTGCAGAGACCTGCTGTGTAACGATTAGTTTAGCTTTGCTCATTACTTGAGTCCAATTTAAAGAATTGCAGAGCTTCCTTACACCTAACAACCCATTAACCAGCCATTAACTGCTGCCTCTGCCATGACTGCATCTGAAGGAATGCTCCCAGTTAGAGGTACCTGGCTGAGCTATTGTGTCTTTCACTTTGCTTTGTTGCAAAACAAACACTTGAAACATTTATTTCAGTGTAAAACCTCAACGGGGCATCAGAAGAACACTGACTATATTATAAAGACATGCTGCTTTCAACAATTGATAAGGTAATAAAATTCCAAAATGTCTGTTTAGCAAATGTGCCCACTGTTATTTAAATACCTTGATTAAAGACTTATAATTCACAAGACCAGGATAGCAGCTGCACTAGAGCAACGTTTTGGTTTAGAATCATTAAAGCATCTGCAGCAGCAGCAAACAGCAGATGAAAAGCCAGAATAAAACTGATGCCTGAGAACACGAGGTAATCTTGGCCTCCTACATGGAAGTTGTCCAAAGCAGAGAGCCTGAGCTTTCCTTTGCAAAACCACAGGCTGGGCCTCCACCCATCCAGGTCTAAATACCCGCTGTCCAGAAAAGTACTGCCTTTCATCCACTTTGAATTTCCCGATTTTATACAGGATATGCTCTTATTCTCTCATTAAGAGAACTAAAAGATTGTGCACTTCCTTCCTTGGGCCACAGGTTATTTGAGATGTGTTTGTATTTCTGGGTCCCCGGCTTATTTGTTAGAGATGATGCAACCACTGGAAGCTGTAGCCCACCCCTGCAATCTGTGGCACATTTCTGTAGGTTTAATTCCACCTAAGACTTCCTAGAGCACAGTCAGATTTACCCCTCTATCCCCTCCTGTCTGTCTCCTGCTTCCTCAAGCCCAAGTGACACACAGATGCTGCAGTGCAGGTCACCCTCTCCGCTGCAGCCTGGCCACACAGGGGAGAGGGACCTGCTCTTCACCTGCCCCAAGCTTTGTGGCACACAAGGGTGCACCTGCACTGAACTGCTACAGCCCAAACAGCCCAGTCCTTGTTACAGGCTGTTCGTAACTGGTGAGGCAGGAGAGATCTGCTCAGCGATACAGGGAGCTGTTGCAGGGAGGAGTGGTATTTGCAGTCATTTTAACTCCTCCCAAACACAGCAAACTGGTGATTTTGTGGCTTCACAGACACTGATTTTGGATGATGGCAACAGAGAGATGAAAGCCCAGCAAAGGGAACCGAGCAGCCCAAGCTCTGGCAGCGACTATGCTGCTTTCCCATGCTAGAACAGCAATCACACTCCCTCCCCCAGCAGCAGCAGCCACCAGCTCTGTAAACATTTCAAACCATTTCCTTTAAACTGTCCTAGCCCTAAATTAAGCACCAGCAAGGAACAGAGCTGCAGCCCCGAGCTCACACATCACCACCAGGCACAGCAGCACGGCAGAACTGCACAGCTCCATCACACCACAGCACAGCCAGGCGCCTGTCACCTGCCTGTCACCTCGTTCCTCTGCTGCAGGTGAACTCTGTGCTCACAGGGCCGTGGGGTCTGTAAGAGGCTCTCTGTTCCCACCTCAAAGGGTCCAAACCCACATTGGTAAAGCTTCAGCACGCGGAACTGCAGAGCTCTGCAGAGCTGTTCTCACTGGAAACACACCCCTCACATTTTCAAATGGATTTTCTTAAGAGCTCTGACCTTGCAGGCTGTGGCTGCTACAGATGGAGCTGTCCTAGAAACACGAGGCAGTTTTCAAAGGAAAGGAGGAAATGGTGGAATTTGCTAAAACAGGACTTTGGTGAAGGAAGTGAGGTGGTGGAATCCAGTCAACACATCCCTCCTAGCAGATACTACACTGCAATGGTTAGGTGCAATATTCCTGAATGAGGACATCCTATCAGAATTCTGAGTCTTGCTGTGCTTATGACTGAAATTCAGTCCTGGCAGAGAACAAGTAGAACTGCAGTCACTGAACAGAGATGAGTGTATTCCTATACTGGATCTACATAATCCCCCAGAAACGTGCCTGTAATCACACATTACAGACCTGCCTTTTCTCAGCTCAGTGAGACACAGAGAGAGCTACAGGGCTTGGAAGAGGAGGGGAGAGATTCAGCAGATCCAGGGGCACAGAGCAGTGTGAAGATCTGAGGAGAAGGCCCCAGGGGGTCAGAGTGTGACAATGGGACCTTTCTAGGAATAAAAAAGGGGTCACCATTGCTATAGGTCATGTATGAGGGACCTGCTGCCTCTTTTTTGGCAGGTCCTAGTGGGTACAGAAAACAAAACAGCGGCTAAAGGACAGATCCATCTCTGCCTCAATCACTGCAGCAACCTTTCTTTCACCCTTGCATTCCTGAAAGGCAGAGAAATGTTCTGGATGGTGCTTGTTCACAGTAATCATTATATGCAGTTTGCTTGTTCAAGAAGTTATAAATAACCCCGACTGGAGGTAAGGAGCTTTCGGCACTCTGGAGAAGGCAAAGCTATTAAAGAGATTGGAGTAGCGTTGTTCTTGCTGCTCCCCACAGCCCAGGACTGCTGCAGTTAAAAGCCTCCTAGTTAAGACTCATTTAATGGCATTAGCAAGGCGCTGGCAGCCAGGCAGGGGGTTATAAAAAGCCCAATCCCTAACCCATCTAACTGGGATGGCATCCGAGGCACCCTGCGAGGTGGGCAAGCAGCTCTCCAACCAAACTGCCAAAGAAGGGGACAGCTTCCACAGGGACAGGGCACGAGTGGTAACAATGTCTTGATGGAGTCAGATGCTTCCTGTCCACTGCAATCTCCAAAGGGAAAGATGTGAGAAAGGCAGGAATGACCCCCTGCCTAGCGCTAAGCAAGGGCTCCTTAAACAATTGGTGTTACAGAGGAGTCAGAAAATTGCAACAGTGTGACAGGAATAGCAAAGCCCCTGCACCATAGTTTGAGAATCTCTGCTTGGTGATTGTGTTGCCCACTGACAAGCACTAACTTCCCCATGGCAACTGCAGCACTTGTTCTGCAGAGGAACAGAAATACAAAATAACCGTGTAGCCTCTAACAGTCTCCCAAGCTTTTGTCCCACATGAAAAATATCAGCCTGTGTGCTCTGTCTGTGCCACATCTTCCCTGGGCCTGCCTGGTCACTCAGTGCTGTCTGCTTCCTCCTCCTCCTCCTCCTCTGCTGTCCTGGGAATGTCCACAGCTACACTCATGGCTGACACAGCTCCACGAGAAAAATGACTGGTTTGCCTTCTTAATGTTAGGAACTTTGCCAAGAAAACACCAAAACTGAGGCTCAGCCTCCCACCCCAGGCAAGTGCCACAAGCAAGATCAAAGTACAGAGACAAGGCCCAGCCCTACTTCCCTCCCCACCCAGCGGCTCACAGGTGACTGCTCTTACAGACCGTCTCCCTCTCAATCAGCATTTTGTCACCAGTAGGAGCAATCAAAACCTGGGCACAGGGAAGTGCTGTGCTACTGCCCAGATCTACAGTCCCACCTGTGCCTTAGAGCAGAACCTCAGCATCAGCTGGACTCTGCCCTAGAGCAGGAGGAGACAGAGACAGGCAGCAGCAGGAAGTTCTCACCACTCTGGCATCTCCCCTCTCACCCAGAGGAGAGTGAAGGTCTGCAAGCAACCAGGTAACACCTCAGACTTAAGGAGGTGCATGAAAACCTCCCCAAAGGCCAGGAGGAAACCAGATTCACAATTTACCCACTAGTGAGAAACACACACAACCTGGGAAGTGCCCTAGGCAGGGGTACTGGGAGAAAAGCTACTGCTAGCTCCCAAAAGGGAAAGAAGGAGCAGCGAATTTTCCTATGGCTACAAGTGGGGAGCAGATACATTGCTGGTTTCTCATCAAATCCTGAGGTTCCAGCCTCAGAAACCAGAGCCCAGCTAAGGACAGAACATTCTTTGGGCAGGCTTGGGGACTGTGCTGCTCAGCTTCCACTGACTTCACAGGACAAAGGCCAGCGATGAGAGCAGCAGGGAATAATACTCTCCTGTTACCAATGGGAGCTACCTGGATAGTGATGGTTCCCTTTCCACTGTCTGTCTGCAGATGGATCTCCAGCTCTGGCAGGGCCTTCCCTTCTGTCATCAGCCGGTGACGCAGCTTCTCCAGCGCATCGCTGCCATTGGAGATCAGCTCCCGGATGAACACCTGGGGACGAGACACAACCTGACATTGCAGCCTGGCCTTGCCCCCTGCACAGCGCTCCCAGAGACCTGGGACCTCACTGGCTCCCACAAACTAATTCCCAGCTCCCCAAACTGTGTTTCCCCATGATCTGCCAGGAGAACAGTTTGTCCAAACTCAATGTGAAACTGCAAAGGTTCAAGGCTCACAGAGTCACTTGGCTACACCTACAAATGGTTTCAAAACCACATTTTCAAGGTGCCTTAAGAAAACACCATTCAAGGAAGCCTGACATGAAAGCTCAGGTCTTGCTGGGAACTGAATAGTTAATTCTCCCAGCTCAACCATTCTGGATGTATCCCTTGACAGAAATGGGGCTTTGCCAACAGAAAATCTCCCAGCAAGTTGTGGGTGTCTTACCTCCTTCTCTGAGTAAAGTGAACGGGCAACAATGTCCAGCAGTTTCTTTGTTTCAGCCTGGAACTCATGTCTAGAGGCTGCACCTGGAATAAAGGTTAGGGTTGGGGTTGTTCAGCTTGGAGAAGAGAAAGCTCAGGGAGCACTCAGAGCCTCTTCCAGTGCCTAAAGGGGCTCCAAGAAAGCTGGAGAGGGACTTTGGACAAGGGCCTGAAGTGACAGGACAAGGTGGAATGGCTTCCCAGTGTCAGAGGGCCAAGTTAGATGGGATATTGGGAAGAAATTCTTGGCTGTGAGGGTGGGGAGGCCCTGGCACAGGGTGCCCAGAGAAGCTGGGGTTGCCCCGGGATCCCTGGAAGTGTCCAAGGCCAGGCTGGATGAGCACATCTGTACAGTCACCCCTGCAGGTAAGGAGCTGTGCCAAGGAAGAGAATGAAACTAGAAAACATCTCAGCTGAAAGACCATCCTTGGCCTTTTAAAAATAACAAGAGGCATTAGAGAACTCTAGGAAAACACAGAGAAAAGCCACAGGTCCCACATCACCTCTGCCATGCCTTGCTGGTGAGGACATACATTCCCCAGGGATGGGGTGAAGCTGGAGTGTGGGCAGCCAGCTCATCAACCTCACCAGGCACTTCTCAGCCTGGTAGTCTCAAAAGTACTTCCCAGAAAAACAACAGAGGCACAGAGTTAAGATGTTATTTCTGTGCTGGAATAATGCATTGCTTAGACAGGTTTAGAGCACCTCTCCCTGAAGATGTGTAAAGCAATTCCTTCTAACCAATGGGCTGACACCAGGACTCTCATCACACCTCCATGATCCACAGCAATGACCTGGGCAGGCATAGCTTGCTTCTGGGTCAGAAAATTCTTTTCAGCCAATTCTAGTGCCTGCGGAGCCTCCACACACACACATGACCACCAACGGCCTGGCTAAGCCCACAGATGCAGTCTTGCTGTCCTTGTTTCTCCGTAAAGGCCATTCTGACCTCAACCCCCAGTTTTTGGGAGGTGATGGTGCAACACAGATTGCAAGGATGTGGTGACCAATAGCTGCACTTCCTCAGAGGCAGCAGCACTGAGGAGGGCTCACCCGCACCACACCTTGTCCCAGGTGTACCCCAAGAGTGTCCCCACAAGACATCTGTGCCCAGGCCCACCTTTCACATTCTCTGTGTTGCTGATGATGGTGTGCAGGGGCTCTTCCTCTTTGCTCTCTGCTGTTTGCGTGCTGTACATCCGCAGAGCAGGAATGCTGGAGGCAGGAATGTTGTACTGGAGGCTCCAGCGGTGGAGTATTTGTCTTTGCAGACATGCTACTCCTTTTGCTAAAGACACAAGTGAAGATATTTCAATACACATCACAAGTCCAGCACCAACAGGAGCACTCCTCAGAGGTCCCACCTAGGTAATCCCACAAGAGTTACACTGTCTGAACAGTTCCTTCACAATCCAACACCCACCACTCCCCTCCAGAACTGCCTTCACTGCATAAAATGGGCAAGTTGCTACTTCAGCTTTTCTGAATTAAAATTTTATCCAGAAGATGACAATTAGCAGCTTTCCCACTGAATTAAATGGTGAGGAAGAGGCAGCCTGCAGTTTTCACTGCTGTTACCTGGCTAAGCTGAAGACAACTCCCACATCACTGCCTGTGAAAATATAAACTGGCAATAAATATTTAGCTTTTGACTGTCCAAGCACAGAGACATCCTCCAACAAAGCTGGGTCCAGGTCAAGCAGCACATCCAGCAGCAGCAAGGCCACCAGTCACAAAATCAGTGGGGAAAATGAGACCAGTCAGGAAATGGCACAAGCTCCCTTAAGGCCAGGGATTCCCAATTCTCCTCCTTTCATTATGCCCGGGTGAACCCAACAGTCTTCTGTCTGTTGGGGGAGGAATCAAAGCCAAATCTGGTCACAAAAAAGACCATTTGCAGCACTAGAGCTCTGTCCAAAGCCTGTTCCTTGATGTGATTTCTGAATTGTGTGCCAGAGCAGGATCCCAGAGGATGCGGATCTGACCGTGCAGCTGCCCTGGGGAATCTTGGCCTCCCGTAGTCCTACAATGAACATAAACAGACTGGACTGATCTGGGAAGCAGAGAAAGGACCAGGACAGCCTGGGCAGAGCAAGGAGAACATGGATAAGTAGCAGAAGTGCCTGGAAGCAGTGACAAGCTCAGGTTTTTCTTACAGCTCACTCTGGCTGTTTCATCCAGCACGGGAAGGAGGCAAACCCTACACCTGACATTTTCAAGGGGTCCTTTGTTTAGATGATTGGGTACAAAAACATCCAAAGACTGAACCAAAACCCATTACCATGGTGAGAGTCCCAGAGCACACCTGTGACCTCCTTGGAAACAGCTTCCATGGCCATCCCCTGCCCACCAGGGCAGCTGACGTGCTGGGAGAGCTCGGCTCCCTCCTGAACCTTCCTCCACCCTGCCACAGCCCTAGAGTGAACTCGGCATTCCAGCCCTTTCACCAACATCCCTCATCCTCTAGCTCACCTTGGGAGGTCTCAAGCTTGTTTCACAAGTGCTCTGCAAACCTCCTGCCCCCCACAGCAGGTCCTACAGTCAGTGTGGTCATCAAGACCATCATGCTGGGCTCTCACTTGCTCCACACCAGGTGAACATGAACCCCTGAACTTTAACAGCACTTCTGGCTCCTGCACCTCATCCTCAAGAGCTGACAGAGGAGGCTGACAGTCCTCGTTCTTCCTCCTCCTCCTCACAGAAAGCTTTGAATCAAGATCCACTTCTCCAGCCAGAAGCTTGAATGACTCCTCAGTCATTCTGCCCTTAAAGAAAAGAGCCCACAAATAGTTCTAAATGCATCTGAACACCTCCCACACACATAACCGTGCTCTCTGCGTCACAAACGGCTCTGCTGCATTATCGCAGGACACGTTCTGGAACTTCCATTCCACTGCCTGTGCTGGTATCATCTGGCAAAGTGGCAAGGAAAACAACCCAGGTGGCTGAGGTGGAAAGCAGCAAAGCACTCACTGCCCAGCCCCTCAAGCTTCAGAGGGGAAGGGTCTGCAACCCACGGTTTATATATTTTGTTTATGTATTTACGTATTTTATGCTCGTTTTATGCTGTGTGCTGTAGGATACTGCATTGTACGTAAGCACACTCACACACATTTCCCAAACAGCAGAAATAAAAGAGGGAATTTTGCTCCCTCCCTGACTCCAGGATCCAAAAAAGACACAGATCAGCAGCAGCTTAAAACCTTAAGGTCACTTCTCTCATCAGATGCCTAGGCAGTAAAGCCCCAGAGCCACCACCTAGGTCAGCCCCCAGCCCATGAACACCAGCTGACTCTAGAAACCACAGCTATTTATAATTTTATTTCTGGCTATTTATAATTGTTGATGTATTCACATTTTTTGCCTCCCTACCTCTACAGCACAACAATAAATCACCACCCATCAATTGGGAAGTTACTTTTGGATTTGTGCAATGTTTGGTCTGAAGTAACAGCCTGTCCCATGTCAGGGAGAGACACAGCTCATTAAATACAAGCTGCAGCATCTTCAGCCCATTAGCCTCTCAAGAATCCTTGCCTGGAGCACAGGAGCAGAAAAGGCTCCCGGCTATTCCGGATATAAAACCACAATTATCAGCACACAAGAGCTACTAAGAAGCACCTGCTGAGGTAACAGGTTATGTGGTACTCATAATGAGCCTAAGAAACAAATTTCTAAGCCCATGCGACAGAGGAGGAACGGCTCTTGCCCCAGATAAGCACTGTGACTGTGTTGGAGCAAATCAGGTCTTTTGATATTGAGTTAATCAAATGTGGAGATTCTACCACAGCCCACACCCCTTCTTGTTCCCATCACTGCTCCACCTGCACCGTGAGAGATGGAGAAACCCACATTACTCCCTGAACTCCACTCCTCTGTGATCCCAAGTGATCCTGTGTCCATGGCCACAGACCTGCCTCACACACGGCAACACGGCACAGCAAAGACAAGGACCCTCAGGGGCTCCTTTCAATCCAGACACCAGGAAGCCTCAGTGATCCCCCAACCAGCCCCTCAGGAAACAGCCTCCTCTGGAAAAAACACTGCAGTGAGCAGAGCCGAGCGCCAGTCAGAGATTTAGGGTGGGAAATCCTGCACAAAGCAGTTTGTGGCTCTGAACAAAAGAGAAGAATTTGGGTCAGCAGGAATTACCATACCAGCTCCAGGCCGGGCAGCTGGGACCCCGGGGAAGCTCATGCAGGGAAGAGCTCTAGCAATTAACACTCTCAGCTCAGAGCTCCTTGCACAAAAGGGCTCCCTAACCGGGCACTAGATCCCTGAGAATGTGGGGAGAAGAGGATCCCTGACTGACCTGCTCACACCAACACAGCTCCCGAAAAGCTCTGCACCAGCTTCAGCGCTCGGAACTGTGAGAGCAGAGAGGAAACACTGCCAGCTCTGCAGATGAAGGAAGGGACGGCTGCCCCTGCAGCCTGGATCCAACTGAAACCACCTCCCGCCCCTCCCTCTTTATCTCCACCCCACACAGCTTCTGCTCACTGTTTTTTTCCTGAGGGACCCGAATGAGAGGTTAAGGAATAAAACTCTGGCTCTGCTGGAATAGACCTAACCCACCAGCGGCAGCAGCTTTGTTCCCAGACATAGATGCTAACAAGCCTCTGGGGATTTCTGTGGAGGAAGAGCTGGATTGCCCAGAAACACCGAGGTGGCACTCTCTGACACAATAAATCTGACAACCCAACCCTGAATGTGACCCTATTTGTCACACAATTTCCTCTGTCACATTTTCTCTTTGTAACCCACAGGGAAACCACAGACCACACCACTACCACACAGATCTGTCAATTGGGGGCCACACAGCAGATAAAGAAACATGGAACATGGCACGGGCTGCTGGCCAGAGACTGGCAGGAAACTCCTCACCATGCTTCGGCTGATGGCAACTCACAGGCACATGTCCAGCCCACGAGGGCCTTGATAAGGGAGCACATGCCATATCTGAGGCCTCAGAGTTGGGATTTTCTTAGCACTCGCCCGTCAGCTGTCTGTGGTGAAACTTCAGGTGCACCCCTATGAAATGCAAACCCTTCAGGCTCATCTGTGAAGTCCCCTGGTACTGACATGGCCAGAGAACAGCAACGCTGCTGCCTTCTGCTCTTCAGCAGGTACCTGTGCAGCACCCTGTGTGAGCTGGGACATGCACCTGGACATGATACATGATCTGAACATGCTGTACAGCCTATATGAGCCAGCAGATACCTCTGGACGTCCTACACACCTTATATGGGCCAGAAGATGAACTGGGAGTGCTGTATGAAGCAGGACATAACCGTGGATATGTTATACACCCCTGTATGAGCCAGGACATGAACTTCACCGTGCTACGTGACCTGAGCATGCTGTACACCCTGTAGGAGGCAGGACATGACCCTGGACCCGCTGGTTGCCCTGAACGTGCTCTCTGCCCGATACGAGCCCGCGCTACTCCCTGTACAGGCCCATAAAGACTCGCCCCTCCCAAGGAAGGAGCGTTGGGCGTTCTCGGGTCACTCCACCGGGCGCTGTGCGCGCTGCTCCCGCGCTGCCTGGCCGGCGCCCGTTCCGACCCTGCCGAGCGGCCACGGCCGGCACCAGCCGAGAGCGACGGGGCGCTGCCTGTGGGACACGGACCCTCCGCAGCTCCAGAGGACGCACAAGGCCGAGCGCGACTCCGGCCAGGCGCGGCCGTCCGGGCCGAGCCATAGAGATCCGGCTGCCCCCTC
>VYZT01052216.1:57850-73166 GCA_013400735.1 Pomatostomus ruficeps
CGTCACACTGCCGCTCAGCCCGCGCGCGCCGGTTCCCTCAGGGCTCCTCCTGAGTCCCCTCACAGCCCCGCCTGGGTCCCCTCACGGCCCCGGGGTCGGGCCCCTCATGGCCTCGCCTGGGTCCTCTCACGGCTCGAGCCGAATCCCCTTCCGGTCCCCGACCGAGTGTCTTTACAGGGCGCCCGGGCTCGGTCCTCTCCCGACTCAGGCCGAGTCCCCTCACGGCATGTTTCCAGGGCTCTGCCAGGAGGTCGGACGCCAAGCCCAGGACACCGTTTCCAAACCGCTCCTGTTTTGATGGTTAAAATCCCGTTCGTGTTTCTGAGGATTTGTTAGGAAAGGGAGTCAGACACAGGTTACAAACCCACCCTTGTCTCCCTGTGGAAACACCCCTGCGGGTATCTCAGAGGGAATGACCTCGGGAGCTCATTCCACGGGACAGGCTGCGGCAGGGGCTCGGCGCACCGTGGCTCTCCCAGTTTCCCCACGGAGGGGGCTGAAGGCCGCGGAGCGGCTGCGCCGGGCTGGGAGCAGCCCTCAGGAAGCCCCCGTGTGCCACACCTTGGCCGGGCACCCTGCTCGACTATGGGCCAATTGCTTATCGTCTTATTTTTCCATTTCTCTGAAACTTATCTCCCGAGGCTGCTTGAGCGTAGATCATCGAGATCTAAGGGGCCGAGGTACTGGAGAAGGGCTTTGGATGGGGTGCGGGTGAGAGAGGAAATGAACCACTCTGGCGAGAGCCGAATCTGGAACGTGCGTGAGAGCAGAGCCTGGCTTCGATGAACAGCACAGCCAAAAATAAAAGATGGAGCAGGTCTCTTTCGGTGAGCACTAACCACTTCCAGACCGAGGAGCTTTCAGGAGGGAACTGTGCCTACCGAACAGAGCCAGCATTGTAATCCCAGGCTCGGGGGAGCTCACTGGAAAGCACCGTGTGCAATTCACTCGTGCTGCAGCTGATCTTTTGGGACTACGCCGAGCCGAGTGTTGTTTTGGAGGATCACATCTAAGAAACACCCGCACGGAGTGCGGTTTGTGGGGCACTCGACGTTATGGATTAGGTGCAACAAACCCAGCATGAGCCTTTGCATCACTCTGACACCCTTCCGCTGGCTGCATTTCCACCTGGAACCAACTCCAGCCCTTCATCGAGATTCCTTGTGCTGCAGCCAAAACCAAAATGCCTTCTGAGCCGGTTGCAAACGCTTCCCTCCTCTTGCTGTGCTCACTGCTACCTCCCGCTGACCCCGCGGCACTCCCGAGAGCAACGCTGTACCAGAGCTCTTGTACCTGCTGTGAAACACCTGAATCCTCCTCCTACCTCAGCCTGGGTGTGCTCTGACCATTAGCCATGAAATGTGCGCCTGCAGGGATCGCGGTGGATCTGACACAGATCCTCCCCTCTGTCCAGGTTCGTTTCAATCATCCGGGGGTTGGCTTCAACTTGCTTCAATCACTGCCCTGGCAGCGTCCTGCTCTGCATTTTAAATTCCCGACTGTGGAGAAGTGCAGGGAAGGACAGATTGCCCTGCACAGCAACCTCTGCAGTGCTTCCCCAGCACCAGGGGGGCTGCTCCGTCTTCCCTGCACCGGAAGAACCACGGGCTGCAATTTGCTTTGGGAGAAGCACCCGACGCACATCCAGACCACCCTGTAAGCCGTGAACTGCTGTCACTTACTGCTGTCCACTGCCACCGGCTAGAAGGGACAACATCTTCTGCTGCCTTTTAACAGTGACCGAGGGCGGAGCCTGTTTGGCAAGAGGGCTCCTCTTCCTCACCCCTTCGCTCTAACGCGTCCGGGAGGAAGACGGAGCGGGGAGCACTCACACAAGTGCTGTGGGCAGATCTCTGTCTACGAGGGGAAGCGCAGCTGTGCGGGCAGCAAGAGGCAAAGCTCCCAGCCTGCGGCAGCAGCAGCACCAGCGGGAGGCAGGAGCCAGCAGCAGAGCGGAGCAGAGTGGACAGCCCGGGAAAAGAGCAGAGAACCATCGCTGCAGCTCGACGTTCAGATTTAAACACCTTCTTCCATTCCAGAATTCGGTGAGGGGAAGGTCTTACCCACCCTCTTCAGTGGTAAAGCTCCTGCATCAAGCTCCAGTGCACTCTCGCCTGATAAACTCCCATGTTTCTAGGATGCTGTTCCTTACTGACCGTACCTCCCCATCAGACAAGGATTTGGAAAACCCATGCTCATGCAGGCTTCAGATATGCTGAATTTCCTCTCAACACTCACAGGAGACTGGAGTGAAACCCCCCGAGGCTGCAGGGACTGCACCCCAAGCCCCTCCTCAGGTGTGATTTCAGCTCTGCTTTTCCCTTCTCTTCCAGGTAAAACACCTGCTCTTACCTAACACCCCACTGGGTATCGGATCTACATCGATCCCTTGGTTCTGTGATCTCACCACACTTCAGGTTGTACTTAAAAAATATTCCAGTATTTGTTTCCGTTGTTTTTTTCCACTCTTCCCCAGGATTGTGCACCCAAGCTGACTGAAGCCTGGGCCACACCAGCTCCGTGCTCCAAACAGGACTCAGCTTATCCAAATCTGGAAGCGCTGCCGATGCCTTTAAAATGGAGGCTACTTAGAGGAATTAGCGAGATTGAGTGCAGTTATCTTAACCTCAGGCGTCAGGCTCCGCTGATCCTCGCGGGCACCAGCCAAGTGGAACCATCCTTCAATCCAAGCAGTTTTACCAGCTTTTATTAGAAACACCAGCACATTTCAAGTTTCCTCCTTTTGATCACAAATATAGTATTTTTCCTCTTTTTAAGTACACAGCATGAGACACAGCATCAGGGCTTTCCATCTTTTTTTTTCTGGGTTTTTTTTTTTTTTTTACAGCAATTTCTTTTTGGACAAGCTTTGGGTTTAGTGTTCACTGACCTCACCCCAGCCCCAAATTCTGACATCTTGAATTGCTGAAGACAATTGCGTGGGCAGATGATTCCGATGGTAGTGAGAAAGGTACAATAGTTAAAAGTTTGCAAGTAAAAGTTGAAGCAGAGACCCTCTCCAGTTAAAAAGGATGAAGTGGCGCCACAGCGCACGAGTTTCACAGTATGGGGACAAAAGCTGAGATAAAGATTTGGTCTTCTGCCCCTGTTCTCCCCCACCAGTGTCTCGATAAAAACGTTAAGGCTGGAGGAAGTGCTAACTGGATGTGAAAAGCCATGTGTGCCCGGTGCTCCCCCGGGATACCGTGCTGGGCTCGCTGCACAGCCTGTGCCAGGCGCATGGACCCGGGAAGCCTTGAGCTCTGAGGGATGGCGGTTTAGGCTCCTCGTGGTTTGAGCTCACACCTACGCTGGGAAATCTGCCCTGGACTTTTTAACTCCGAGAAAGCAATTCACTGAGGGGAGGAGGAGTGAGTGTCCCAGGGACATGAGGGCATGGTGACAGGATATTAAAGGGAACATGTACATGATTTGTTATTTTTTATTCCACAGAAAACCCTCAAATCTAGACTCAGAGTTAACAGCAGAAAAATAGTGTTAAAGTCAATAGGTTCATATTTTACTGTAGACTAAATAAATTAGCCTAGAATTAACTCAATACTCTCTATTTTCCTTTCATTGGTGATCCTTCTCTAAATTAATGCAGTTTTTAAAAAGCAACGGCTATTAATAATTTATTCCAGTTAACCCTTATGGATGAACACCTGCGAAGAGTCGATGTCTGGGAACCATTCCCCTCTCCTCTCCCTCCCCGAAAAGGAAACAATCACTACGGGTGCTGTAAAACAGACATGCTACCTACAATATCCATGGATCGTGCCTCTCCTACCGCTGCCTCTGGCTGCTCCGGGTCATGAGTGAATCGTCATAGCTATGTCTTACAAAGAACATGATCGAAAAAAATATATAAATAAATAAAAACCTTAAACATTCTTACATGGATTTTAAAGAACAGAATACATGTTAAAAACTTCAGTAATTTATATCAATTTTAAGCAATACTTTATATACAATGGAAAAAAGACATGCATAGTCCAAATACAATGTTGAAAACAGCATTTTCATAACAAAAAACCCAAACACTAAGTGTTAATACCATGTACATGGATTCAAGAAGGACCACCCTTTTTGTCTGTTGCACACAGTTTATTTAACAATATGATATTATAAGTAAGAAATGAGTTTTTTTTTCTTTTTACCATTCTATACAGTGATTGAATCTTCTTGGATTTTCTTATTTATAGTAATTATAGCGCTTGCATGATTTACACTAGAATTGCTTTCCTCGTTTCAAGTTTCACACAGAAGAAAGAAAGAAAAGAATGTTTCTTCTCTATCCAGATCAGCACGGCCTAAGAGTGATCATCCCTATTTTCATCTAAGACCAGTTTTATCAGAGAAACAAAGCAACAATTTCTACATCTGCAAGACAAGGATTTTGGCGTTGGCCAATGTGTGCAAGAGTCAATTCCTATCTTCCCAGGGGTAATACTTCAAACGCCTGCAGAGTTCACTATAGAAAACAAAAATCTTCCCGCCATGTGTCAAAGTTACCGGGATACACTATAATGTTGCATTATTTCAGGAAACAGTTTCTGAATATTATTTTTTTTTCTTCTTTTAAACGCAAATGTTTAAAGTCTTGAAAATACAAATAAAAAATATGAATATAATGAACTTGTTTTCCCCGTTAAAAAAAAGGTATGAGTCAACAGCAACAAAAAAATAAAAACCAAAAAAACCCACAAAAGAGACCAGATATTTTAACCGCCTGGCTTTAACAAAAAAATATATTCTTTGTATTGTTTTTTTTTTCTTTTTATTTTTAAACAGCAATTAATTCTTCCATCTGTAGGAAGCAGCAGTTCCATCTAGGATTCAAAACAACCCAGATGTCTGAATTTTTCAGTACAAAATATCCAAGAACACGAAAGGAAAGAAGAAACAAAAGTGATGCTCCCATAATGCTACAAACCCTCCACAAATTTCTCTAATGTGTCCCCGGTGGTGTCACCGACCAGAGACAATTCGTTAGACAACGCACTGCGGTTGGGGGTGTTTAGTTGGGGAAGCATTGCACTCTGTTCTGGGTTGCCCAAGTGTCCCTGATCCATGGAGCTAGCCATAGTGACTGCGAGTCCTGGGTGGGGGGAACCAGTCTGGGGAGAGACGTGGTGCGGTGACGGTTGGGGCTGTATCCTGGGTGACGGGCTGGAATGTGGTGGCTGGGACTGGGGACGGGGAGACTGAACGGGCGCTGGGGACCGCACCTGGTTGCTGAGGGAGGTGGCGATCTGCTGGCCAGGGAGATGAGACGCCTGCGGTTGTCCTGAGAGCATGTGCTGCTGTGGGCTCATGGGGTTGGGCTGCCCGGGGGACCCTATCTGCTGCTTCATCTGCTGCTGCTGCAGGATGCGCTGCTGCAGGGCCTGCTGGATGTTGGGAGCGCCGTCCGCCCCCAGGCCGGGCTGGCCCATCTGGTTCAGCTGTCCCATCTGAGCCATCTGTCCCATGGAACTCCCCTGTATGGATAGGTGCTGCTGCATCCGCTGCTGCTGCATGGCTTGGGGGTAACCTCCTGGCCCCTGGGGCTGCTGGAACTGGTTGTGTGCTGCCATCCCTCCTGCCATGCCGGCCCCTCCCTGCTGCTGCTGCTGCTGTTGCTGCAGTAGCTGCCGTCTCAGGATCTCGCGATACTGCGGGCTCATGTTGGCCATGCTGGGGTTGTGGCTGGGGTTCATGATGTTGATCGCTTGTCCCTGGGGGTTCATAGCTCCGATCCCTTGCTGCTGCGGGGGGACGCTCGGTCTCTGCACTCCGGCTTGCATCGCGTTCATGTTCTGCAGCCCCGCCTGTGCGTGCATGCCCGGCTGTTGCATGCCAGTCTGCGGCTGCTGCATCCCGGGCTGGGGCTGTATCCCCGCTTGCGGCTGCATCCCAGGCTGGTTTGCCACGTATTTGGCTGTTCTTTGCTTTATAAAAGCTGCCATAAGCTGAGGGTTGGATTTAAGGATATTAAGAACCTGCTGTTGCTGCTGCGGAGAACTTGGCGATTTCAAGGTCCTCAGCAAGTCCTGAAGTGCATTGGGGGGGATGCTCCGTGGCGGCTGCTGCACGCCCGGCATCCTGGGCCCAGCCACGGCTTGCGGCGTCGCCATCGGCATCACCGGTCTGGCCATTCCCGGCTGCATCGGCTGCTGCTGCGGCATCGGTGGCGACTGCCACTGCCCCGGCTGCATGTTGGACATCACGGGGCCGCTCACAGGGTTGGGCCGGGGTACATTCATGTTGACTTGCGGCATCTGGTTCACCGAGCCCACCGTGGGGTTCACGAGTCCCGGGCGGCCGGGAGGCAAACCATTGTTCATGTTGTTGACCCTGTAGAGCTGCTGCTGCTGCTGGGCAGCCTCTCTCTCAATCTGCCGAGCCGCTTCCACGGCAGCCGGTGGTGGCTGAGCCGGAGGCGGCGGTGCGGCAACCGGGTTTGCGGGTTTTCCTGTCGAGACAGTAGTGGGGGGCTGGGTTCTGGACACACTGGGAAAGCCGGCCGGTGACATACTTACAGGGGAGGGCTGGGGCTGGGGAGCAGGCTGCGGTGTTTGCGGTGTACTTGGCTGCTGTGTAGGGGTACCAGGCGTTGCTGAGGTAGGAGAAGGCAAACTTTGCTGAGGCACGTTTCGGGTGTTCATGGTCGCCATCCTTCTGCGCATGAGCTGAGCCTGCTGCAGGCGGTGCTGGATC
The DNA here is from genome assembly GCA_013400735.1 of Pomatostomus ruficeps. Taxonomy (NCBI): domain Eukaryota; kingdom Metazoa; phylum Chordata; class Aves; order Passeriformes; family Timaliidae; genus Pomatostomus; species Pomatostomus ruficeps. Next base: position 64,553 of record VYZT01052216.1, read on the forward strand.
TGCTGCTGTCGGAGCTTGTGTTTGATATTGAGACAGAATGGCACGGGGCATTTGTTCTCTTGGCAGTGTTTGGCATGGTAGCAGCAAAGAGCTATGAGCTGTTTGCACACCGGACAGCCACCGTTGGTCTTGCGCTTGCAGCCCTTCGTGTGCTGGACAACCCGTTTCATCTTCTGGCAGGATGGCAAGGAGCAGTTTGCGTTGCGGCACTGGCAGGCGTGGACGAGGGATTGGATGCAGCGCTGGATGCTCAGCCGTCGTGACTCCTGGGGGCTCTTGGACTGCTGCTCTCCTTGGCTGTTGCTCTCATCATCCAGACCCAGGCCCCACTTAACCATCTTGTGGTCATGGCTCTTAGTGTTGTAGCAGTTGATGCAGAGGTCGTAGTCCTGCAAGAAAAGAAAACCCAGAGCTCAGCTGCGGACAGGGCACGAACCACACGGGCAGAGAGCAGCGTGGTGCCAGGGGCGCAGCACCAGCACCTGTGCAGGCACACGTTGGGTTTTTGTGGGTACAACCACATGGAGCACAAGCAGGATGACAGTCACGTGCTGCCAACAGCTGCCACTTCCATTCACACCTGTACTCAGCCAGGGAAGTGGGGCAGGGAGGGCAGCAGCCTCAGCAAGGCCAGCCTGCAACCACAGCTCTTCACCATGGCAGGTAACAGTGCAATCGGGGCTGTCATTGTGTCATTTTGTTACACGAAAAAATCTTGCAGAAATTAGTTTTTTTAAATTTTTCCCTTTTCATGACATTAATTTTATTTTTCTGTGATGCCTACTGGGGTGCTAACACCTCCAGCTAGTAAGATAAATCTACGGTCACTGCCTAAAAAGTAGGGTCTGGCTCTCCATTTATCTATCCTTAGTGTAATTACTGACTAATAATTACTACTCTTAAATATGTATTTTTAAAAATCTCTAAACAAAAGCAAGTTTCATGCTAAGACAGACACTTACCTGAAAACCCCCACATTTTTGCTGCCCTGTCCCTTTCCTGGCTGGAGGAAGGGCTCTCCCTTACACGGAGGTACCCAGAGGCAGCTTAAAGGCCCTACCTACCTCCACTGCCTAATTCCCTGTGTGTGCCCAATCCATGTCCTGCAGCCTTGCCTCCAGAAGCTCTGCTCAGTGCTTTCCTCAGAGGGATTAATTAAGACTCTTCCCCCACAAACCTGGCAATAACTTGCAGTATAAAAATGAGGCTGCACTTATTCAAATTTCTTTTGTTCAGCTACAGCCAGAGGTCAACATAAGCCCTCCAAGAAGCCTCAAGCATACTGGTGCAGCCCTATGGATGCAGCCTCTCTAACACAGCTCCTAAAATCTGAGCAATCTGGTCTAGCGAAAGGTGTCCCTGCCCATGGCAGAGGAGTGGAACAAGATGGTCTTTGAGGTCCCTTCCAACCTAAACCGTTCTAAGATCCACGATTCTTTAAAATTAAAAACTTGTCTATGCAGAGGAGCAGTAGCAGAATAGACAATGCAGCAGGAGCCATTCCAGAGCACTGGTGTTTTCAATGTTGAGCCACTAAAGTCACCTATTCTAGAAGAAGAGGCACCCACTTCTTCTACCCAGCTGGCAGTCACCTCCCGTTAAGGCTTAGCAGCCCTTTACCAAGATAGGCTTAATTTGGAGGAACTCTGGGCATATCCAAAAAACCCCATCAAACTCAGCTGTAGGACAAGAGAGGGCTGAGTTCTGAGATCCCCCACACACCCCTCACAGACAGTGCAGTGTCACCTGTGCCCCACACACCCCTCACAGACAGTGCAGTGCCACCTGTGCCCTACACGTACCTCGCAGACAGTGCAATGCCACCTGGTCTCCACGTGGTGCTTGCACTCATTGCACGTGTAGACGAAGCGATCCTGCCCCTGCGTGTGCAGCTCCACCAGCATGCACAGCGTGGACCACTTGGATCGGCGCAGGGAGGAGAATTCCCAGTGCTTGTCTCTGGCCAAGGTGAGGAAGGCATCGCGCCCGTCCATCAGGTCACAGCTCAGCAGCGGATCCGGGTCCACGATGGGGTGCAGAGTGTTGATCACAGGCCCGGCGTGTAAATGAATCACAAAGAAGACCTGCAGATAAAAAGGAAGAAAGAAAAGGCAACGAGGTCAGGTGATGTTGCAGGAAGGAGCTTGTGCTCTCTGCAGTGATGGTGTGCTACAAACCTTACCTAATTAACTTAGTTTAGGCTAATCACTTCCAATATGTTGTTATGCAACAGAAACATTCCTAGCCCAACGACAGGGTTTACTCCTCCTGATTTTTCAGTTCTGAATATCACCGTGCCTGCATTTACAGGAATAAACCCTTCTTTTTACACAGCAGATTTCCACAGTACCTCTTTATGCTTCTCCATGGTGGCATAGAGCTTCTGAGACAGGTCATTGGACACGTTTGGCATGCTGGGCTTCTTCTTGTTAGCTCTGCTGATGCTGCTCTTATTCTTGTTGGTTTTTTTGTTGTTCTTTTTCTTGGCGTTCTTGCTGTCGCCCTGGCTCCCCTGCAGCAAAGGCATGGGAGAGATGTTACACGTTGGAGAGCTCTCTCCCATTCACCAGGCTCACAGTGACACACTTTTGCTGTCAGGAATAGAACTTTGTTCCAATGCCTGCAAATCAGTCCTCCTGTGTTAAATATATCCTATCTTCCAGGAAAAATCGAAAGCCAAACTGGCAGGCAAACAAATCCAAACACTGTTTAAAAATAGACTTTTAAAGTACGTATACATAAAAAAATTCCTGTTTTAAACTGATTATTTTTCCTTCTCAAACATCATACTTCAGCTTCCACTGCTTTAGATCTTGCAGCTGATGATAAAATGACACAAATAATACGGACTTAAAATTCCAGGAGCGCAGTACTTTGCTTTGCTGTGCATTTGGTGTGTCACATACTTGCTTGAGCTCTGATTTAAGGTTTGTTTTTACTGAACAGTTTTAGGGCTAGGACGCAGATAAGAACATGCAGGATTTGAACTGAAACCAACAAAACACATTATTCTCCATCCTGCAGGCTTCCAGCTGCACGTGCAACTCCCAAAAAAATAATCTCCAAAACCTCCACTTGTGCCCAAGTTACAACACAGACCACAGTGGCCATACACTGAAGGTTAGATGTAAGTAAAGAGAGTGAAAAATAGCAGATGATGCTATTTAGATGACCTGGGAAAGCAGAAATAACTTCTAGAGTTCTCATGTCCTTGAAAAATCCAAACCCAAGCCCTTAGCAGGGAGGGCTCGGGAAAAACCTCTCTCCAACTTCTAGAATGTTGGTCACCATAAAATTAAAAATAAGCTACTGAAATACTTGTATATATATAAATATAAATATATTCACATATGCAAGCGAGTTCCACAAACAGTATGTACAAGCAAACACAGGGTTTATCCACAGGCATATTTATTCGAGGAAAACAAAAATATTCCAACTGCAGAAAGCAATTCTATTTATAGACTGCTGCCATCCTTCCATTCTATTAATTAGGCCTGGACAGGAATTCCCTGTCCACTCCTGGGTTCTCTCTAACTAATTTTGTGGATGTTTTGACCAAACCTGTTTGGCAATTGAAAGAAGACTATTTTATGGGAAACCAGACAGAGCTCTAAGTGACTTGAAGGGATTCAGAAGTGACCTGGTTTTTGTTCCACCTTGACTGCCTCCAAGTTTTCCAGCACTGATGGAATTGGACCCTGCCCTCCTTTGCCTCCACATTCTAAAGCACCAACTGAGATCTTAAAATTTCAACACCAAAAGGAAGAACAGACTGAAACTTATCAAACAGCCAAGTCTAAGTTTTCTTTCTACTCCACCTTTAGCAAGTTTATATCTGTCAAACTGCACAAAGTAATCCAAGCTGTTTTAAGAAATTGTAGAGTTGTGTTTGTACCTTTTCATTCTGACATTCAGCCAGACCAGCCAGAGATGCTGACGGACGGACGGTTCCTGGGGGAGCCTCACCCTTCAGAACCTTCGCCAAGAATTCTGACTATTTCCCACCTCTTTAGACTCCCTTTGACTCATACCTGCAGCACATGTTGACTTTCAGGAAGCTTTCTCTTCACATATGAAAATTTAGGATGAAGAATTTCAGACAGACAGATTCTGCACCATTTCAGTACCGAGATCCATGTGGTGCTTGTACCCATGGAGATGCCCACTGCCGGGCAGGTTCCTCCATGAAGTGACCCAGGTTAGGTGTCTGCACTGGGCAAGTTCTCATGCTTTTAAATTGACTCCTTTTCCTGAGCCAAGTGGCAAAGACCCCACTGTCCCATGCCTGGATGACACCTCAGCACCCTGGGTGCAGGTTTTGTCCCCCTGCTGCCCCAGGCACTAAGAGGGAGCACAAGGATGTTTCCAGCCCAGGCTGTGTCATCTCATTTTAGGCCACAACTCATCTGAGTTCACAGTTAATTGTTCTGGGCTTCTTCAAACACCTTTTCCCCCCCTCCCAGATGCAGAGTAAACACTCACACCAGTTTTTTCCCTGATTTAGTGGAAGTGATCCTGTTAGCAAGAGAGGGTTGCAGCCTAATTCCAAGCCTTCCCTTCCACTTTTTTTTCATACAGCAGTGTTTGTTGGACTATCTCAATATTCAAAGTTACATTCAGAAGGAACAAAGTGAAAGTTGTTAACTTTGTGGTTCCATAAAAACATAGCCACAAACTGTATTAACTTTGAAAGAGCTGCTAAGGTTTAACAGAAGGAACTTCCTGACATGACAAAATTCATGGATTAAGGTCCATCCCTCCACATCAATCCCACGCAACATGGACTGAAGGCAAACAGTCACAGCATCTAAGATGAAAGAGGGCTTTCCTCAGGTAAAGCTTTTGATGCCACCCCAATCTATTGGACTGCAGATTTTCCTACAACATTTATTTTCAAAACAGCTTGCCGCAAATCTCAAGTAAAAGGGACAATATAAAAGTGCTGAGGCCATTTGGTTGCAGATAAAATCAAGACAGAAATAAAAAGGAATGATGACATTCTGTCCAGGGCCCTGAAAAACTTGGTTGTTGGGATTTTGTTGCGGGTTTTTTTTTTTTTGGCTTGGTTAGTTTTTATAGACAAAGAGAGAATGCTGGTGAAGGAACAGCACCATCAGGATCAACATTTCCCACCAACGCAACGCCTGCAATAAATACTTTTAAATTTCAGCCCTTTACACTGTTGCAAATGACTACAAGTACCTGTGCTTAAGTAACAGCCACGTTTCATTCAGCTTTGAAAAATTCAGCACCTTTCAAAATGCAAATACTGGAGGTGCTTTGCAAAGGTGTGAACCAGAAGCTCAGCCAAATGACTGTAAGCAAATGTAGCGTGGCAAAAGCAACTTAACACATTTCTCTGAGAAGAGAGATGCCGAGCTGACACAAGTGACTTCTGAGTCTGTTAAAAAAAACCCAAACCAAGCCATCAGTCCATTTGTTAACCAAGAAGAAAAACAGAAATTCCGTTAAAGGGACCCCTGATTTCACGTCTGCTGTAAATGACCTTCTCTAGTTTACCGGATGTGACCTCTCTGTATTAAAGCACTAATGATCAGCTTTGTGAACTAAGGGACAAGATGGCACATAAAGCTAACCCACCTCTGTTGTTTCACTAGCTGCAGTGCTCTCTTCCTTCTTCCTCTCCTCCTCCTCCTGCTCCAGCTCCTTAATGCTTTCCTCCAGCACATTGGGCCAGAAATCACCTTCAAAGTAAGGCAGCTCCTTGGCACTGGTCAGCCTGTCCTCAGTCGCTTGTTTGAAGATGTCCTGTTGAGCACATCGCACCAGAGCAGGAATAAATAAATGAAGATCACTTAGCAGAGAGAGAGGAGAAGCAGAGGCTCGGCCCAAAGCTGCACTGGACAGCTGGGCCTCACTCACAGCCCTGGGCTGCTCCTGCCAGGTCTCCTTTTCTGGGGGCAGCTCCAGATCCAGCCCGGCACAGCCCCACTCCCTGTTCCACCTGAGGCTCTCCTGACCCCCATCACACCATCAGTTCAAGTTCCTGACACGATGGAAAATACCAAGATACCCCCAGAGAATGCAACAAATCCCTCCCTGGTTTCAAACACCCCTTATGAGGAGACCCAGATTTCCCAGCTCTTTGCTACACCGATGACAAGGCTTGTTAGAGGCTGTTCCTACTCCACACATTTAGTAATTGTCACCTGCCATCAAAACATCATTTTTTTCCAGCACTGTCACTACCATTAAGGAATTCTTGTAAATTTTAGCATGAAAGGAATGGTAAATGCTCCCTTTGCCACCTTCTACTTATTTCCTTGGGTACAAGTGTGATATTCTCCAGTTACGAAAATCATTCTTGTCATAAGGAGTTCTTTTACTTCACACTACTAGGGTCCAGCATTCCACCTGCTCCTCCAGAATCACCAGAAACAAACAGCTTCTATAAACCTTGACAAGCCCCATATTTCCTTGCCTAGAAAATGCAGTGGAAGAAAAATATACAAAGGCAGGTTCTTGCAGATTTCCCTTCATGCCTACAGAACTTTCAGCCTGAAAGGCAGAACCTCAAGAAAATCTAAGAAAATGAAGACACTGGCTGAGAATAAACCCCTTGTACGATATTCCCCCACTTTTCAGGTGTTGAAACACCAGTAGCTCCCTTCAAATGAAAACGCCATAGGAATTAAATCAGAAATTAAACAGTAACAAACCTTGTAGTCGTGAATGATTCTCTCAGCAAATGCCTTGTCCAGCATCTTCTTATACCATTCTTGCAAACGTTTGGGTTTGGGTATTTTCTGGTCAGGTGGGTGGCAATGAAAGATGTAATCATCTCCCTCACTGGGGGGACAGGCCCAGATGTGCCCTGTCACATACCTGTGTCACACACAGCAAACAATCTGTGACTGCCACCATAAATAACTCAAATCTAGCTATAAATTCAGACCTCTGCCTTTTTTTTTGAAATTTTAAAGTATTTTTACTTTGTAGCAAAGATGCTGAGGCAATAACCCGTACTTTGACGAGGGATAAGGTCAGGGATATAATAAACATGAAGTGAACCCCTTGAATGATGCGCTGTCAGATTAGGATACCAACAATAAAAACCACCTTAGTGACAGAACCCAATTTCTCTCTCCACTGCAGAAGAGGCATTTACTCCCCGTATCTCAGAGAGGTCAGAAGGAAACGGAGACTACCCCGGGTGAAAAGGCACTCAGCACCCAGGAGTGAAAAAAATACCAAAGACCCAGATTTCTTTCTTTCCCAAGACCTCACTTACCCAAGTTTCTTCACGTACTCCAGGTACCCGATGAGGATTTCGTGATAGACGGCGGTTCGGAGGCAGCGGGGGCGGAAGAAGTGAATGCTGTCCAGGTAGGAGATGTACACACGCCTGAGGGAGAGAGGGGACATGGTCAGGGCTGGCTGAATGCTGCTTTTACACCACACAAACATGCAGAAAGACAAATTAATGGTGATGGTACTTTAATGCATATTTAAGCATCTTAACCTGGTGTAAGCAGTCCTCGAAAGCAAAAGAGGGGCAGCAATTTTTTAGACAGCAAGAATATACATTGAGAGGCAAAATTAAAAGAAGAATCCAAAAAATGCAACATTTTTGTTGTGGTATTTATCTTTCCCTTCAAAGTCATCTGCAGTCCCACAGCAGGACATATTTGTGCCACAGAACTGAAATGTTCATCCCAAATTTCTGGCTCTGACAGGGACTGTCCAGGGGATTTGGGAAGATGCCCAGGGAGGGTACCTGGTGTTTGGAGGGGGGCAGTCTGAGCCGTACTCCTGCACATGCATCCCAAAGAAACACACATCCACCCCGTCGATCTCCTCGAACGCAAACAGAGCTTTGGTACGGTAAGGGAAGGATTCTGACATCTCCCCAGAATCCACAAATCTGCAGCAAAGGCAACAGGAAACAAAACAACAAAAAAAGCCAATTATTAAAGCAGCATCCTACCAGAATGAGGGACTTATTTTCAACCTTATTTTTAACTCATTAGGAACATTTTTACGCAGGAGTTAAACAGGGTCAGATCAGAGCTGCAGTAAAACAGGGAGTCCTGTTCCTGTAAATTCATGGAAAGACTGTTTCCATATAGAACACAGGGCTGAACAGGCCAGCATTGAGTACAAGAATATCCTCAGAGACCACAAGCCTTTAAATAGGTGACAGAGCAGAAAATGTGATGCGTTAGTATGAAGTGATGTCACATAAACACAGTCTTTATGAATTTAACCCAAAATACTTCATAGACTAAGCCTTTTAAGCTTCTCATTTATAATGAAGCAAATTAAAAATCACTCCTGCAAGCTGAAGTGTTTATAAAAACACAACAAAATGAAGGAAGAGTAAGGAACAGAATCTCAGCAACTGCTCCAAACTAAACTATGAATTCTGTAACCAAAATGTGGTCACTCTCAAGATGTAGTAACACAAAGTCTCAGTACTATAAGCGAGGATGTCCCCACTGCCCCCAAAACAGTCACTTCCTCTACATTTTTTAACCTTTAATAATCCTAAACATGCCCAAATTTCAAAAATGTGCAAAGGCATTAAGGTGCACATTGGCACGATTTTGCAATATCCATGCAAGGAGAGTTCAAAATAAAATAAATTAAA
>VYZT01052220.1:0-20197 GCA_013400735.1 Pomatostomus ruficeps
ATAATAATAATAATAATAAAGACAGTATTATTTGGGGGGAAAAAAATTAAGGCATTTGAGAGGCACTAAAATTTCGTATCCATTTCTCTATGGAGAAATGTGTGACTAGAATGACTTGGCCATACAAACATCCACGAGTCTTTCTTAATGGAGGCCCTGTAAATCATGCCACCAATCAGGTACTGCAAGTTTTTTATTTGCAATAACTTCAGAAGATTATTGGCAAGAATTAGCACTAACCATTGGATTTTGATTTTTTTTTGACCAATCCAAAGAGCCTTGTCTTCCTTTGGAAGGATTTCAAAGCTATGAATGACTGCTGAGAAAAACAGCCTTTGCTAGGAAAAAACAATACAATGCAATAGGTCACTGGAAGTTTCCCTCTAAGTTTTTTATATGCAGCCTTTTGGGGAGCAAAGGGAGGTAGGGCCTTTCATTTGAATTAATAAACCCCAACTACGTTACAGAAGTCTATGGTTATAGAAACATGGGCATTCACACAACCATGTTAAAGAACATCATTAGGTGCTTTTGGAGTCTCCACCCTGAAATGGTTTCCTGTTTTTCAAAATGTCAGTTACTGATGCTAAATGCTAAAAGATTTACTTTAAAGCAGCTCATCTCATTGCAGCCCCGACATCCTGGCACAGGAATTAAGCTGTGAAGTATGTCCAGACTTTCATACAGCTCTGAAGTCTGTCCAAACTGACCACTGTTCCATGCCAAACTAGAACCTGGTGTGAATTTCCTTGAGTTAAAAACCTTTCTTCTCATTTTCACTGTGGGATACCTCATGTTTCTGAGATCCTACAGTAATAATTAAAGCCTTAAAAATACACACAAAAAATGGAAAATTGAACCACTGAACTAAACTCATCTTCTAGATCTTGAAGAGTTTGTTCATACAGCTATAGGGTTAGTTTTAGACTTTAAAAACACACATTAAAACCATAAAGATACATTTACAGAAACAAAGCTTTACAAGATAAAAGCAATTAGTCATGGATCAAATACTGTTAATAAAATGGAAGTGCTTTGTACTTCCAAACTTGTTCTAGGGAAGATGACTATTGATCAAAACACTTTCTTAGAAACTCCCACATCAATAGCTATATGTAGAAACAAAAGAAAATTACATAGTCAAATCTGTATTGACATCATTTGATTAAACAAAATCCATCTCAGGGTCCTTTCCAAGGCATATCTCTGTTCTAGTCTATTTTCTCTCTGATAAAAAGAGACTCAATCAGGATTGTAAGAAACCTGGAGAGTAGATGTTTAGGATGTACTGCCCTTCCTATTTATACCTAAAATCTTAGGAGACTTTCAAATTACCTAAGTTTTTTTTTGTAAAATATGAATTCTCTAGATAAAGATGTAAAATAAGAATTTCTTTAGGATCTCTTAATTTGCTTAGTGTATTATTTTTTCCTGACATCTCAAGCAAAGTCCAGGCTGCAACAGCACGAAATCCACTCAGACCTCACTCCTGCTTTATTGCACTGATCCAATTTTCAGACTTTCATGAAACCTCCACCCTTCCTCAAAAAAAATAAAAATAAAAATATCAGACAATACAAAGCCTCACCAGTCTTCATTCGTTGTCTTTACAGTTCATGAGTTAAAGCATATTGATGGGAATTACTGTATTTTTCCCATAAAAAGTATAAATGCTACTTTTACAAAATAATTTTTAATATCCTGCATCCAAAAACACATAGTTGTTCATATTACTTACTTTAAGATGTTCCTTAAAACACTGACTACTCTGCAATTTTTTACTGTTTTAATTTTTTTTTAATGAAAAAATTCATTTATTTCCAAATGGAGGTATTATCCAAGTATGGTGTTTGACCAGACCATACACACACATCGCCCCCCATCTTCCCTTCAGAGCAAATAAACCTGTCTCAGCTCTTGCTTGCATGTGCTCAGAATAGTCCTATATGCATCTACACTGTAGCTGAACAGCACAGCTGGTCTGCTAGAGCTGCATTCCCACAGTCTCTGTCAGTACCACAAGCTATGAAGGAACTTCTGCAATGAGATAGTTTATTTAAAATTGCTATTAAGATTGCAAATTCACATGCTATAAAATGGGAAATAACATAATTAAAATTTGTTTGTGTATTCTCATATACTTTTTTCTTCCCCAGGAAACCTTAAGAAATAAATGGATTGTGGTAATGATTGAGGGGCTGGATGACAAAGAAGACTCTTTGTACCTGAACTTTGTCTCATTTAGCCACAATTAAAGTTACTGAACACTGTCATTTGCCTAATTAAAGTAGTTGGAAATGTTTATTACTCTGAAAATTCAGGTGCTTAACTTAGGCAATCGAAGTTAATAAAGTTGAGGTGCTCCAGAGAAGTGGGTAGAAAACACCCCTAAATTAATCAGTGGCAGTTGTCTTTCATATTTTGGTGATCTACATCAAGCATGTTGGCCTAGGTACAATCTAAACACACATGTTCAATTCAGTACATCTATTATCCTCTTAATAAGCTGCAAGGGAGGGGAAGGTTTATAAATCCTGTTACTAATAGGAATTGCCGTAATATCCTCATGATTATGAGGAAATGCTTTGAGATTACAGACTAAAAAGAGAAGACATAATAACAGAGCAACAGAAAAAAACAGCTTTAGGCCATATCCAGATTTGAAACACTTTTTACATGAGAAGTAACACCCATTTTTTCCCATTTCCTACATTCACACCACTTCTACAAGGAAAGAACACCAAGCAAGACCCAGGTTCTCACAGCAATTTCCCCTGACAGAAGTTCATGTGCTTTGCTATACTAAGTGAACCTAAATTCCACACAGCTCAAGGGAAATGACACACCCGAGCAGAGACTGCGGTTTTAGTCCCTGGAACAGCACACCTCTGGAGTCCTATGTATACATGAGGAAAACACTTCTTTTTTTAGAAATGGGCCTGATAAAGACCTGTTCTGTGACAGGCCATCTTATAAAACACAATAAATCAGAGATCAGTGGAGCTTGGATGAGGAGTGACTCACAGAATAGAGCCCAGCAGCTGTAGAAAACCCAGGTGCCTGAACCCAGCAGCCAGCAGTGCCTGCTGAGAGCCCCTCCACAGCACAGGCTCCTCTGGGCTCCTACCAGAAAGTCTTACAGTTAGCCATTAAAAATCTATCCAAAGAGCTCATCAAGCAAAGAACAACAATTAGACTATGGAGAGTAAAACTGCATGCAGAATTTAGATTCAACAGTGATTCCTAACTGTGGGGGAATTTGTATGACATAACACTTGTAGTATGGAGTTACAACAGAAGAAAGTACTGAAATTGAGCCTGTTTAATATCAAAAAACTTTGTATTTGTTATCATAAAAATATTACAATAAACATACAAAAGTCTATGCTCTAGAGGTTTCAAAAGCTTCAGGCTATTCAAAGGCTAGATTTAATCTTGGAGGTATTTTCCAGCCTTAATGATTCTGTGATTACCATTACGTCAATTTTCAAACTCAGATGGGCCTATGCTAGGAGGTAAAACTTTGCTCACCTTAGAATCTGCTGCTGCAACTAGCTGTGGTACCAGTCATTGCCAACTAGATGTCCCATGCACAAATAGGCTCCATTATACAATGGCAAAAATAAGAGTCTGCCTTTTAACATGTTTAAAACATACACAATTTTATACACAATAATTTACTTTTGTTCTTTTCATTTTGGACAGTCTGAAGTTGTGCAAATGCCTTCTAAGTATGACAATGGTCTCCACTGATGCAGAGGAGAATAGGAAGTCATAGTACAAATATCTAATGAGCACAGACATATAAAACCCCTGTATCTTATGAGAAGATAGCTACAAAGAGAAATGCACCCTTGGGAAGCTCCCTCTCTGCCAAGAAGTTTTGCAGTGCTGCAATGGCAAACACCCCAAGTTATTTTGGTGAAGTCAAAACTGGGGAAGTCCCAGATTGCAAAGCACTGAAAAAATTTACATGCTCCTGTTTGAAAAGTATCTGCACGATGCTCTCACAAGCATATAGATCTCCAGACAGAAAAAATTGTTCTCAGACCCAAAGGAATTTAAATATTTCCTTCTTCACCACCATGTGAAGAATATATACTTCCTTCTTGATTATTACATGCCCCAGCATCCTCTGGTTCCCTGCAACTGTTGGGCACTTTTGTCCATGCAAACAACAATAACCTAGAACGACGAAGACAATCTGCCAAATAAGGTAACTTATTCTGACATTCTGTCTTTACAAGTCTGTACAATACCAAACACTGGCTATTCTGTGATAGAACAGTTCCAAGTGCTAGCATTTAAAGTCACAGAGGTATATAAAACTTCTGAACCTTTCTGCAGTAGCATCTCGAATTACCTGGGCTCTCCTCTTTCAATTCCTTTTCAGTTATCAGTAAATTAAGAGTTATTTTGAAACTCTTCTTTCTGGTAATTAGTTTTTCGTCTTATTTTCAGTAGTTCAGTTTGACTATCTTTCTTCTTAATTAGGAAATCACCTGCACCTTTATACACGAGTTTCAGCACACCCAGTTTTCCTTTGCATATTTATTTTCTCTTCCGAATTCTTCAGATGGTAACTTCAAAACTGCTTTTATTTTCTTTAAAGACTCTCTTCTGCACTGACAGGTTTCACATTTCCTATCACCATAATTCCTCTTGGGACTTTTTCCAGTCCTCTCAAAAATCACATGCTGAATGTTCTCATTTCCTTTCCAAAATGCCTTTCCAAAAGTCAGTTTCTTACACTTTGAATTACAGCCAATCTCTCATTCCGTATGACGAACACCTCTCTTACTCCTTTGTAACCTCTCCTCTTAGGCACCTGGAAAGAGTTAGCAAGAATGCCCAGATGACTACTTTTTCACAAGCTATTAGTGGTTCCAGGCAGTATTGGATGCAGCCTGCAATTGCCCTGTTAGTTAAAACTAGCAGAACTCGAAGGTATTTTATAGCAGGCATATTTTCAGGCATTTAACCTCTTTGCATGTCTTATACCTTCCAATACTAGCTAAGTTCCAAACTCCTTGCTCCCAAATACTTCCCAAACTTAGCCCTATATTATTTTTTAGTATTGTGTGCTCACACTATTGTTCTTTTCCCACTTAGTTCCTGCTCTGTCACTCAGCTAGTTCATTTGTACAAAATCAGTACAATTAATTAAGATTTCCTACTATTCTTTCTTTCAGTTATCTTGTTGGAAATGCCCCTGCTACCTGGAAACATGGAAAAGAAATTCTGAGATATCGAAACTGAAACCTACTCCACAAGAATAAAGAAAAAAGAAAAAAATGGATAAAATGTGGTATTTGTGAAATGAAACAAAACAAGGTAAGATTAAAAAAATGCTCTTGATACTAAGTTCCGTGTAGGCTCTCAGTACATTGCACAATCTCAAAATTGAAAAAAATAGTTAGATGCTACTTCACAGGTAAGTATTTCTGATTATTAGTTGTGTAAAATACTGAAATACTAACATAACATCAGTAGAGGGTATTAGTTCCAGTTAACTATGTAATAGAAGCCTCATATATGCTTACATGTTCTGCTAAAAGAATCCTTACTATCACTAAGAATTGTAAAAGGAGGTATTAAAATGCAAGAAACGCTCCCTTTAGCTGGCAGAGCATTCAGTAATGAACTCAGAGGTTCACAGGCTTTGTGTAAAAAATCTCTAACAAACTTTTCCACAGCAATCACATCTTAATAGCTCTGAACATGTTTTGTACATATGTGCTAGAGCAGACACTTTAAGGAGGGTTGATTTGAAATCTATGGAAATACCCTTGAAAAAGAGAGGAAATGGAATTCCCCCTCACATTCATTATTACTTCAAAATGTTTTATATAAAATTAATGTCATACTCATGAATGGAGTTGAATGTTTAGGAATATGGAAAAATCTTGCATTCTGGATATTTGTGAAGATCTGTAAGGGCCTGTATGGTTCCAAAATCTCCTGCTTATAACTATTCTTTCTCAGTAAAAACTTAATCTCTGTTAGATTGGTCCCTTATGTAACTTATGTTGGAATAAGTCTTGTATTTTGCAAGACTAGAGTAGAACCGAAAGAAAAAGAAAAGGAATGTACATGGTCAAAGTAACTCCTGCTTCAAGCAAATGCTGCAGATAAACCAGGCACAGGGAGGCGAGGCTCCTTACTCTGGCTTGTTACACTGGTTACAAACATTCTCATCTTTTTCTTTATCCTCATCTATGCTGGAGCAAGTTGTTTTTAGACATTCCTGCTCATAATAGAAATACTGCAGTTTAGAACTTCAATGCTGGTCAATGCTTACACTCAGAGCAAAAACAGAGAAAGAAGAAAAGCAAAAAAAAAAGAGTGAAGGGCGAGCAGGAATCTCTGTCCTTCCCCCACACCGGGGGGGGGGCCGGCAGGAAGGCTGCTGCTCCTGGGAAGGTGGCTCGTGGGTGGGAACATTGGGGAAGCTGCATTAGACCTTGGGCAGGCAGACTGGGACACCTGCACATGAACTCTTACAGCAAAATTAACAGTTGCAACAGGAGATGAACAGGAGGATGTGTGGCTTTCCACAGGCTGCTCCATAACTGCAAATACAGTAGCAGGCTTGGGTTTGAATGCTAATCTGAGGCAAGCAGAAAATGCTCTTTCAGCCTCAGCTTCTACTCTGTCCTCCAGCCTGTGTTCCTCAGCAGGCAGCCTGGAAGAAGCACTATACCTGATTTAGGGCAACTAACTTAGTGTGTCTCTGGAAATACTGAGGCAGCGCCAGGAATCTGTCCTGTAATTTGCAATTACCAAACGAGGAATATGGCAGCAAATATTCACAGATGATTGAAATAAACAAACATAACTAATTTGGCACTTTCCAAGAATGTTAAACAAATGAATTTACCAGAAACTAGTAAGAAGAGTGATCTTCAAGTGACTATTGCTATACAAATGTATTTATAATAATCATCTGAAATACTGATCTGCTCTTCAAACCAGTATGTTGCAAAATTCCATGTCAATGGAAGGCTAGGAAGAGCCTATTCAACATCCATTAGAATGTTGTATATTCCCAATGCACTACAGGTATTTCCAAGAAACAATCTTCATTGTAATAAGTAACTTGATTTATTCAGAGCAATTAACAACTTTAAGAAATGTTAATATTTTTCTGTATTCTTTTTCTTCTACTAGAAGATTCACGAGGTTCTAGGCCTATTTCATAGACCCTGCTTGGACTTCCTGTGAATAGCCACCAGCCAAAATTTAACTATCCTGGTACTTTTAGTATTTTATAAATATATAGCCCTTAAAATACACTGTTTTGATGAACAATCTTGTGAATAAATTCATCCAAGAATGGTGAAGTAAAACAAGCAGTTTCAATGCGTGACAAGCAGCTTAAAAATATGAATTTTTAGGACTTATTTTTAAACATATTCACAGATTTAAAGTACATTAAATTTATCAACCCATGCTTTCTTCAGTTCACCTATGACACTAAACCCAAAAACCAGTCATGTTGGATTTCTTGCTGAGTGTGCCTATTTTATGGCTGTTGCTGCAATCCAAAATTAGTACTTTATTTAGTATCAGCACTTTCTTGAAAACAAATACAAAGTTGACAGTTATTTTTAAGAATGTGCTGCATCACACATTTAGAAAACACAAATAATGCCAGCAAACATAATGAAGGAGATGTACCTTATAGAGTGTCACAGGAAACAGAAGTATCACAGAACAAAAAGATCTTCCTATCACCAATAACTAGAATTTGGACCCGCTATTGTTTATTTAAAACATAGGGAAAACTCTGCTTCCTGTCACTATACATGTATTTTGCTCCATATACAACATGACCCTTGACTTATAATAGACATTAGAAAACTCCCTGGCTTCCATTCAGTTTAGCCACTACAGACTGAACCTGCAGAAGGTTCAGCCAACATCCACACTACTTTTAAAGAAGGATTTGACACATCATCAGAAAAAACAAAATATGAGTTTCCTTGAATTCTAGGGGGAAAGCACTTGAATGGCAAAAAGAAAAAAAGAAAAGCACAGAAACATTGCCAGGTCAGACAGTCCTGCTCCTTGTTGCTGAAGCAGCACAAAGCAAAACTCCCAGCTGTACAAGTAGTGTATCATCCCTCCTGTATTTCTTAGGGTTTTTGAAGGCTGAAACCTGCAGTCAGTTCTCCAAAGTCCTGAACCAAGTGGCAAACTGCATGCTACAGTCCCCACTAAGGAAAAAATGTGTGATTCCAAAGAAATTAAGAAAAGAAATGAAAAAAATTAAGGCTGGTTTTTAATAAAGCAGCAGGAATTCATGGTTAACTAAGGACCAGGCTCATGATCTGCCATGTCTGAGTCTCAGCTGGAGGAATGGTAGCACTTATTGGATGATGCTCACCTTCCTGGGTAATCTACAGCATCTCTGTATTCCATGCAAATCGGCAGAGCATCAAGTAGGTGTTGTCTCTAAAAGGTGTTAAGAGGAACTAGAGCTTTTCACATGTTGCTGATAGAAGGAAAAAATTTAGTAATTGGCTATAATTTCTTCTGAATTTTATTCCTAAATCCTTCCACCATTTTGGTGATGGAGCCCTTTTACATTTTCCATCTCTTGGGAAGCATAATTTTTCCCATTTAAACTTAAAGTACATCCTTCTAGCATACTGATACTAAGCACTGGAGTTAAAAAGGACTCTTGAATCACCAAATACACAATAAAGCAGGAGCTGGAAAATTCCGTGTATCCTGAAATGGGAGAAAGATGTAAAAAAAAATTGCTGTGGAATGATTTTTTTTTCTTATTTTTAAATTGACTGCCATGTTAAAAGTAACTGATTTTTTTTCTCTTTGCGAACCTAAAGGATATTTCTTTTGCTACTACTGATTGTTCTAATAGCCTTCTACCAGGTTCTTCAAATTTGCAATTCCACTGCCCAAATTAATATGCACCTACCTCTCTGCACACGTTCTACAAACTTTTGAACTTCCTCCACTGTGCCGTCTGTCCACAGATGATTCATTCTCTTCTAGCCTCTCCTGAAGCTTCTTTGATAAACTTCCTGTTTTCTTGACACTGTTGACTTTGTCATTTATCTCATTTTCACTTCCAAGGAGGTGTCTTGCTCTCCCATTCCTTCCGATCCCATTTTCTCCTCTTTGTTCCACCAACTCCTTTGCTCTGTTTGTTTTCCTGCTTGTTCCTTTAACACTGTCCTTGTAGGATTGCACTACTATGAATTTGCTTCACTGATCTTCACGTGCTGCCTTGCAAATGTGTAAGCATTAAAATTCTGTAATTATATTAAGCTTTTAACGTCATCTTGCTCATTCTTTTTTGCAGCATTTGCAGAAGTTCTGCAAGTGCCTTCCTAGCAACTACTAACCTTGAAGCTTTCCTAGCATTTCCAAATTAGTTACATGCTCATCCATACCTCTTAGTGTCACGTTAATGGCATACTGAACACTGAAGGAACAGTATGGTATTTTTTGGTTACCTTCTGCCATGATAAAATCCTGCTAAATCAGTTATTTTTTGCATCTCTGTTGTGGCAGATGCACATTTGTGTAACTTATACAGCAATACCGTACCTCTAAGACAACAACTACTGAACTCTTCTAAAAAAAAAAAGGGCTCTTTCTTTAGCAAAAGACCTTGGTTCAAACATGGCATGCTGCAATGCAGACCCCTTCACTGCATGAGCAAACAATACAAATGAAAAAGCCTAGAGGCTGGCTTTACTACAGATGCAAAGCTGTTTGTCTGACTGGGTTCTATTTACTTTCAAATGTTGAGACTTTAAAGTAATTATAAAATAAGACCTCCCCAGACATCCAAAGCTCCCAGATGTTTTTGTTTATTTGTTTTGTGTTTTAATAACTTTGACATTTTTCTAAGGAGTTCTTAAGCTTAAACTGCCTACTTGTGCTCTTAAATAGTAATTACTGGTTAGGTAGAGGCTTTGGTTTGCCTTACAGTTTTAATAAAAACTATATTAATATATTGTCTGACTTCAATTCCTGATAAAAATACAAATGGATGAGTTACATATCTTTGTTAACTAAAAAACAGTAAAAAGTAGAGATTAGGGAAACTGACATATCATAGTGAAAATATATGTATATAAAGACAACTTAATAAGTGTCTTACAATAACTACTCTAGACATTTGCTTGAATAAAATGTATACTTTGGCAGTGTAGGTCCCTTTACCTCTATCCTTAAAGTCATTAAAGGAAGGTTTAATGAGTGCTTTCAGGGTGGATTGCTTTTCCCCTCTAGCTTGCTGGACCAAATCAGATGAGTGTGTTGGTTTCCTGTAATTGCACATGTGTGGTACATAACTTATCTACTTCCATAAATAATAATGTATATAAACAGAAATATCTGAGCATATGCTTAAAAATCACAAATATGTTTAAGTTATGTTGAGGCAATGATGCATAAACTATTTCTCACAGCTTTGTCTGTGTAGGCAATCTTAAAGCCATTGTACATCTGCATTCTTTTTCATGTCTGTGTGCTTAAGTTTAAGCCTGTTCATGTTATGAAATCCAAAAGGTAACTAATTGTATCAGCCTGTTCTCTCCCTAATTCCACTCCAAAAATTCTGACCCTGTTTTTGCTGATAATTATTGAATTCTAGATAATTTGCACAGCTTCACCCTGTTCACCAGCGGCACATGATCCCTTTGGACCATAGTGCCATCTAGCTTCTCTTTTCCTGACCTCAGTAATTCTATATGTGGAACACAGTTGTGTGATGTAGCAAAAGAAGGGCCAGGGAACACTCATTAATAGAACTGTCCAGTTAGTCAACTATTTATCTAGACATACAGCTGAATTAGGAGAGCCTGACAATAAACCCCTCTTTCATTATACAAAAGTGAGACAAAGGTATGTATTTTCCTTTGGAATAGGTCTTATTGCTTCCCTTCAAAATGGGAATATCAAGATCCTCACTGATCCTCTACGCAAGCTACCAATGCCTTTGGAAAAGCTCTGGCACCATATCAATACCAACACACACTTCACAGGACAGCAAGGACAACATGGCTAAACTCTCTCACATTGCTGAAGGCAATTGTCTCTTACAGAAAAATCTCTGCTTTCAAAGGAGCAAAATTTGAAGAGACTTGGAAAATTCCTTGAGGTGCCTAGAAAGGAAAAATGCTATAGAAAGTAGTTTTCCCTCCACATGATGTGGTGGGAGGGTAATGGACTTCCTTGTATATACATGGAATCTGAGATCCACTCAAAGATGCCTGAGTTTCATTTGCCTTTGCAATATATGCAGGACCTAACTATATGTAAGCACACAACAAATCCAGTCCCTTTAATGAGAGTGTAACTTCACAACAAGAGCTGCAGTAGTAGAACAGATAAAGTTTCTTCCAGGTCTTGGTCTGACTCACATCTTTGGCAGTTTCTGGTGAGCCAGGACTACACAAGATCCAATCTAGTTTGCTTAGTTTTTCTTTCTAATTCACTGCTGTGCTCATTACTACCAGGAGGGATAGGTATTTCCTGCTGTATCCCATGAACATAGCTTGTTCCTCCACTGGCACCACCACATGAACTTCTTACTACTGGAATGCCAAATAATTAGTGCTGTTAATGCCTAATAGGAAAACAGCCAAATCTTTAAATATTTACTTCAGAATCAATGTCAAGATAAAGATTTTCCTTGAAATCCTAGTAATCAACCAAACCTCTTAAATGATCAGGGTATATTAAGAGCTTAACCCTAAATAATTAACAAATTAATTGAGATTCCATTGGTCTTATCTATTTCCACATAAACCACCTTAAGTCTGTGAAGAGATGAGGATAAATGGGCTATTGAATGTGCAAAGGTGGCCTAAATGTGCAGCTGTTAGAGAGATGCAGTAGTTGTGGCCTTTTGCAATGGGCTTGTATGAGGAAGGACAACTCAGGTCCCTGGCTGGCCCCTGTAAAAGAGCAGCTGCAGCTTGGCAGCCCTTCTTGTGCCTGAAGAGTCGACAGACAGAGCTGCATGCACTGTGACAGCATCCGCCAGCATCAGACACCCTCGTTGAACAGCTATGGACAACCTTGGCATCACTGAATGTTTTCATGGACAAAACAAAAAGCAAAAGCTTGTCCATAGACTTTCAAAATAAAAAGTATTTATATAATAGGTACCTATGCCAACCTAAGAATGGCTGGCACATAAACAGCTTTGTACACTTCTGCTTGAAACCAAATATTGATGCCAAAATATTACCAAATATATATGACAACAGCTCACCAACTTTGTTCCCAAAATCAACGAGTAGGAAACAGTATTTCAATATAATCTTTGTAAGTGGTGAGAATAAGAAACAAAAGAACACTTCAGTATTTCTATAGGTATCTCATTTACAGATATAAAATTGTATGGGCCATTCTACCCTGATTAAGTTGATCACAACTATTTTCAAATTACAGGTAAGAATAACATACAATCAGCTATTTTATTCATAAGGTTAACATAATATTTATAGTGTTAGATGTTACTAAATGAGATAATGGTTACAATACTCTTAGCTTTACATGTAGTGGGTTTTTATTTTGCATTATTTGCTCCACAAATTGCATTCACACAGATTCCTCATTATGCTTTTCCTAGAACCTTTTTTACATTTGAGAAGAGATTGTTTTATACATTTGTATACTTACAAGACAATATTTTTTCTTAATAATTAAATGAAAATTTTCTCTGAAATCTAAAAGAAAATAGGCCCACTGTATTAATAAAATCCGAAGAAGCTACCAGATAATAACTTAATTTTTTTTCTCAGAGTTCTGCCATACATTCTACAGAAATCAGACCAATTTTATCTGCTGGAAAGCCACACTCTCTATGCCACCCACAACTTGTAGTCTTGTAAACATGTGTCTCCCCGGAGTCCTGATCTCCAGATCAGCTTCTGGGCTTTAGGGGTCACCAGCTTCTGCCATGACAGAGACCTTGGCAGGAGCAGCCAGAACACCCAGGGCACCACGTGCTCTACTGCAAAAGGGTATGGGCTCATCTACCAGAGACACAGGCTGCCAAACAAGCATTCATATGATTCCTCTGAGCAATAACTCCATTTTAAAAATATTCTTAAATTCCCAAACTCAGCCAAAGGAATGTTGGTCAAGGGATATGAAGTTCTGACAAGTTTTGTCTATCTCAAATGAAATAAAGCCATAGTTCAAAAGGCTACATATTTTGTAATGACATACACATGTATGTACATGTAAGTCAATAATTCTCGAATGTTAATAACTTAGTAACAAAATATCTTCCCCTCAGCAATCTCAAAATGTATTTGTGTTTGGGCTGATACCAAGCATGGGACACTATCATCTCAAGGATTTTTTTAGCATAGTATGACTACATTGCAGAAGGGACTATAATTATAATCCTGACATTACCATAACGACCGTGGTTGCTATCAGGTGACAGGTATTATATAGATAATCAGTAGACAGCAATATTTAATGATGCATGAGATAAAAGAAAATTAATTCATGCCTTTAATTCAGCTCAGAGCCATCATTTGTTAAATTTGCATGTGACTTTCCTAATCCTGTTCAACGTACATAACCACTACATTAAACAACAAAGAGCAAGATATCTGCTGTGAAATTCAGAGAGCTTATATTTACTCTTTATAGACAGTGAATAATTTTTGTGTTCTTATTTATCTGTATTTCTTAATACAATATAGTTCTACTGCCTTGATTTAATTAGCATACAGAAAAAGCTAGTAGCCACAGTGAAAGGTATGAAAAATGCCTTGCTTGAAATCCAGTAGAAGCAGTAGTGAGGCTGGCTTTTTTCTTCCCATGTTGCAACCTACCAACTCTTTCATTTAATCTGCCTGTGAGAAATAATGCCACAAACGGAGAAAAACGAATCTAGAATAAAGGGATTCTGTTGAATGAAAGAGGGACAATTATGCTCACCGGAGCAGCTAACATGGCTGAACATTTCAAATCCTGCAAGATTTTATCACTACCTTTATAAAAAATAATTAATTGAAAGAGATGTTTTTATGGAAAAGGACACTCCTGCAATGAAACTATTCCAGTATGTGTAGATGGCAATGTAACAGAAGACAAAGGAGTAATACTCAAACAGAGATATGAAGAAGTACTACTCACATATCTTCACAATATTTCTGGTTACTAACTCTGTTCAAACCTTGGTGCTCCTGTCTCCACAGCGACAACACTGCTACAGCCATTTCACTGAACCTTAGAATGGAAGATACAAAGTTTACAGAGAATTATAGAAACAGTGCTTCATGAAATGACATCGGTCAGGGTCAGACATTCTAGGCTGAGAAGAAACTGGCTATCTCAGCACTACGGTACACAGAGGCAAGGCAGACAAAGGGGTCAAAAGAAAACATAGAGGATATGGAACAAACACGAAGCAAAGTTTGCACAATGTTTTACAGAACTGACTGTTTTTCAATTCATCATCTTTGTTGATCAAGTTCTCAGTTTCAGTTTTCTTCTGTTGCTAATGCTCACTTTACTGCTTTGCGACTGACATTACACCTCCATCACATCATCAGCTTCAGAACAGCTCAGGAGGAATGCAGCTCTCACCTGAAGCATAGCTGTGTTTTTAATTCTGCCCTGAGACTGTCACATAGCAGGTGAAGACAGCCTGAACACAAGGCATCTTTGGTCTTAAGTGAGGCTTTTTGGTGACAGCTGCTCTGTTCTTTTTCCGTGTGCCTTGGTTCTTGAACCACCAGAGCTGATTCTGTCCAGTAAGGATGAGACTTACTCTTCCTTTGTGTTTCTTTAGTAATTAGTACTAATTATGGTTTTCATCAGCTGTCAATTCTAGAGCAGCAGGAAAACTTTGGAAGCAGGGGTGGATCTCACAGAAGTACAGAAAAAAAGACATTTAAGGAATGCTGAAAAATTTTGGCAGAGGCACATTTTTATTATTTATTATTTCAACCCATTGTCTTACAAGAGGATAAGTTCAGCATGATGAAGTCTATGGTGCTACACAGCTCCCTTGATTGGCTTGAGCTCCCCTTCCAACTGGCAGTTTGCTTTCCTTCTGAACAACTCTCACAAGCTTGGCTCTAAACTGATGACAAGCCTGATGTCTGGGGTTGCAGGTTACAAATCCTACAGTTTTCCCTAAACACCAAACAGTTAACCTTCCTGGCATGGTTACTATCCCTCTTTAGAAACCCAAAGCTTCAGGCAAGAAACCTGAACAAGTGTTCTTTTCTTGGGATTGTTTCTAGTTCTTTAATTTAATGAATATCCATCCAGACTTGGCATAGGGCAGGCTGCACAGGGGCCATTACCATATTGAACTCCCTCACAATAAACAGACAAGGTGGCCCACACTCCTATAGCAAAGCGATTTTCCTGTAAGGTCATGTTTTCCACACCAGAAGAGATCATTAGATCACCATGTATGGCAACAGATTGATTTGAATACCTGCATAAAGGTCCTTATTCTGTAATGATGTCACTTTTGTTAAGTTTCTATTATTGAACTCTTCAGCCAAAAAGCTTTTTCTCCAGCCTTCAAACTATTTTTGGATTTTTTTTCATATTACCCTTTTTTTACACAGCCTTACTCAAATGCAGGTATCTGTAAATATAGGCAAAGAATTTGTCCACTGCTCTACACAGGAAAAGCCCAACTTCAATGCCAGATCACTCTTTAAATAGAAATAAGTATGTGGGATTTGTCCATCACTTCTTTAGTCTTAGTTAACAATTGTCTCCCAAAACTTACACTGCTCAAGCAGTTGTACACTGATGAGCAGAATCAAGAACTTCTCCCTTAGTAAAGAAGATTACAGAAGATACTGAAGAAAGGGAAAGAGAAGGGAAGAAAATAGACTATTACCCTGGTAAAATGATGACAGTGCATGGGAAGGATTGACATAAAAGAGCAAAAAAAAGTAGCTTTCTTAGAAGTCAAACAGTCACGAGAAAAGCTATTTTCGCTGCCATTTGAGAAAGGGACTTCTGAATTTAAAGAATATTGCAATAATCTAGTTATGTGATTTAAGATGAAATAGAAAGCTAAAGTATATGTTGTCACTTTTTTCTTTAATGAAATGCTACACTTAAATGTCTTCATTTGAAAATAATCTGTATGTGGGTTTTTTTAAAAATAGCATCAACTTGGTAGTTAGAAGAAAAAGGTTCACAGTGTGCTTATGGCTGACTGAATCTGGAGTTTAGCGAAGATGTTATCTCTGCTTATCAGTCCAGTACTGCTGTTGAATGCAGTCTCTACAAGAAAGCTGATGCAACTCAGACCTTTAGTCTTTTTTGATTTCAGAGTTTAAAGAAAATTTTCTGGTGTATGGAATACATTGTTAAAGGAAGAAATTGAGAATACAAGTGCATGTTTTTATTTATTAAGGAAAGCATAAAATTGTATTTCCTCACATACAAAGAATCAAAGAATTTGAGATGGTTAATTTTATCATAATCCCAGGCCTCTTCTGGCTTTCAGATTTTTCTCTGTGTTGTTTCTCAAGATCAAACTGTTAGTGCCCCTGTCCTGCCATCTTCATCTCCCCTTGTCATAATTTCCCAGCTTCACTTTGCTGCCTGTACTTTTTTATATGCATTTCTTGAGGGCAATGATTGCCCAGTTTTGGTGGAGACTCATATTGTTGTAGCTACCAAATTCCATAAAGCAGCTCTATGGCTTTCTATAACTATCTTAAATTAAGGGAAACTTCAAAAGATTGAATCCAAACGATAACTTCAGGAGCACCCTCTACAAGCAATTTTCACAAATAACCCATGCATTAGGGTGTTATTTTGAGGCATCACAATTTTACTTTCAAAAAGCAGATCCCACATGTATTTCTGCATGGGCAATCCACAAAGTGAGTGGCAGATTTATCTGGGCCATAATAACCCAAATGGCACTTTTCAAGCACATCTGTGCAACTGGCCACAATTCAGCCAGCCTGTTACTAACTCCGACCTGCTCTTGTTTCCAGAAGCCCTGAGAAAACAGCAAAGGAATAGGCAACTCATCACTTGAACAACCCGGCTGATCTGCACTACTGTATCACTACTGGGTCAGAAATTCACTGCTTTAATGGGCCCACACCTCCCATCTAATGCACACGAAGCCAGCTAACACATGTCGATGCCAGCCAATCTAGGAAGGGCAGCTTTAGGCCATGCTCACACAACTTGCTTGGCACAACACCAGAGAAAGGAGCAACTCAGTTCAAGCAAACCTTATTTGAATTGCTGGCAGGATTTTCCATCATCTTCATTTACGCCTCTTGAATGAGGGTTTGGTTGACACATTTTAAAGGACAATTGGCAACATATCCCTTGCGTCTGTAAATCAGTTGTTTGAGCATGACAGAAATTCACGTGGAAGAAAAGACCATTAAACTAGCAGTGGACACATATAAATCATCTATAAAAGTAAAGCATAGAATGACAAAAACTGAGAATGAGATCCATTTTCTTAACCAAGAAGCACTACCACAGAGCCAGGAGAACTTGAGCCAAGCCAAGCTTCCATTGCAATTTACCATGAAGTATTTACAATGTGGAAATATAAAGATTATGGCTGTAGAACAAGGCATACAGGACTTTTTGGAGCAGTAATTTCTCAGAGAAACTGATCTGGAGACAAATACTCTTTCTTAATTACTTTAAATTAGTTTTTTTTCCTCCATAATGCTATTTAGGTCACCTGAGTATATTAAAACAGTCAAAGATTTACAGTCAGATGTAATTACATCAAACTTTCCAAGGGATTTCCAGTTGTTTTCTGGAATTGATGCATAGCATAAGGATAGCTGTCTGGAGTTTTGTACGTCATCGCATTTTTATACATGTTTGCATTTAAAACGTAGTCTATATAAAACACAGGCATTTCAGATTTAACTTGCATGCTATTTTACAAGGGAAGAAGCCTAGAAGTTCCAGTTATCTGATGGTTTGGACTTTGAATTCTAAAACATTTTATTGCTTTAATTCCAGACTAATGTGTTCCACAGCCAAAAACAGAGGAGTTGTCTAATTTCTTATTTTAGACTTTTTTTTTCTTTTTTGCTTATGGGCCTAGTATTGAGCTTTACCAAGTGTCTTGAGTTCCTTTAGCCGTGGTGGGAGGTGGCAGTATGCATTCTTCTGTGGGTTCCAACCTAAGGATTATTTTACAGTTGAACAGGGTCTTACCCTCAGGTGGCCCTTGGTTTAGCTTTATTTTGGAAGCGAACCAGAGTATTTTCCAGTATTGTGATAGGTGAGGTTGAAACAGTTTTCCTTCTCCATTTGCTACACAAAGATAGCTAAAGCACAGCCTCTGCAATTAGGATGAGATTTTACAACAAGGATAGAGTGGCTCCTTCATTCTCCAAGATATGTGCACAGTGTTAATAAAATAAATCTTGCATATCTTATATGTTCAGTATTTCCTTGCTGGCCTTCCCCATCTTTCTGATGCCGTCACTCAGAGGAACACTCCAAGATGAAGGAAGATGCTTGCTATAAGCCTCAGACTCAAGGAAACTTATTTTACTTTTCCACAGGTCCTCGAAAGTGGCTAAAGCTGTTTTCAAGATGTTCATATGTTTTCAGGATGTCAATTAAAAAAAAAAATCCTTTTGAGGCTTTAGTTGCTTGTGTTAATCAAATCCTGACCTTAGTAAGTATATCTTCTGTGATGATGGATTTTTTTTTTATGCAGGGAAAAAAAATACTGGTATGGGGCTTTTAGATACACCATTGTATCGCAGACACCTAACAGGTCTCAATCTTGGGGAAAAATTAAATTATTCCCTTTCTCTTAAAGCATTTTCTGTGGAAACTCAAACACCATCAGCTCAAGCAAGCAAAGTGCGTGGGGCATTATAAAATATTGCCAAAGGGCCTTTTATGTTATTACCTATCATGCATGTCTTTTCCTTGTTATTATCCCATCATTAAAATATCCCCAAGGGAGCTGCTAAGTTTGTGTCACCCAGTGCAACAAACTCCTGTTGTGAAAGAGTTTCCTATGTTCCCATGAGTCCATTCTTCTAGAGACAACACAATTTAGGTGCTGGATGCCCATGGATTCAGAAAACAACTACCTTCTTCCAGTTGTTTGTGCCAAAAGGCAAACACAACACTAAGTATCATCACCATGAGAACAAAAGCAACTGTACTGGAAAAGAGGAAGGAGGAAGTCAAACAATAGAGAAGAAAATACAAGGATTTTAAGACCATTCCTGTGAGGAACGGGCCTGCAGCACTCACCGCCACAGTTTCAGTGCGAGGAACTGTCTCCTTTTCAGACACACAGAATCTATTATTTTGTATCTGGCAGAGGCTCTGAAATCATACTTCTGCAATAATATATTTAAGAGAAAAACAAAAAACTCGTAACTGACCAGGTGACAAGGTTAGATGGACAACACCAGCCTTCATATTGCATTGTATTTTATCGAGTGCCCATGGGCAGAGGCCTTTGTTAAAACAGGCCTTAAAGAGCTTTCAAAACAAAATATCCAAACCAGATCACCACAAAGGTGCATATGTTTTTGTTTTTAGCAGTTTCCACAGACAGCATAATCCTGAAGTTTGCCAGAGAAAGCTGAAGGAGGGTCTTGCGTGGAGCACAGAGATCAGGTATGCTGGGGGAAAGGAAGCAGCTCCCGGTGTCTGCGTGTGCGTGTGTGTGTAATGAGGCACCTGCCAGTTCTTCACGAACGAACCTTGTGTTCAGGGAGCTCACTTCAAAGAACTACTTCAAATGCTGAAAGAATTACATCGGTTTTATAAAAACAAACTTGCAGTACGTCTCAGAAAGAGCTGTCTAGGTGCCTGTCTCACACAGAAATCTTTAGAGCGTAACGACAGTTACGTGCGTTGCCATATTTACCGGTTATCCCAGATTCCTAAATCCACCGCTTTGGCTGGAGTCCTGGCCCGCTCCCGGGGGCGGACAGCAGCCGTGCCGGGAGCGGGGCTGAGGGGGCGGACGGGAGGTCCCGCCCCAGTGTCCGTCCCGGTGCCTCGGGAAAGCGCCCGGCGCTGCCTGGCCGTGCGGTGGAAGAGGGAGCGGGCAAGAAATGCGTGGGGTCAGAAAGGAGCAACAGGAGCACGTGTGGAGGACGAAGCTGCACCGCGGCGGGGGCCGGGGCGGCTCGGCTGCCCGGCGGGCGGTGACGGCCGGCGGGGGCGGCCTCAGGGG
>VYZT01052220.1:20232-76750 GCA_013400735.1 Pomatostomus ruficeps
AGCACGGAGCGGGCCGCCCGGCGGAACTCCTCGCTGCGCCACGTGTAGAGCAGCGGGTTGAGGGCCGAGAGCGAGCAGAGCAGCAGCCAGCTGGCGGCCTGCAGCGCCGGCGGCGCCGGGCGCAGGAAGAAGCCCAGGAGGCTCACCCAGACCAGGGGCTGGGTGCCCAGCAGGAACACGCAGCAGAGCAGCAGGACGGAGACGCTGCTGAGGCGGCGCTGGGCGCGGCGCGGCGGCGGCGGCGCGGCGGGGNGCGGCGCGGCGGGGAAGGGCAGCTGGTGGAGCAGGTGGAAGTTGAGGACGCTGACCCGCTTGGCGCTGCCCCGCACCCGCCGCACGATGCCGAGGTAGCAGTGGAGCAGCAGCGCGGTCTGGCCCAGCACGGCCAGGGCGAGGAGCAGGGCGGTGTAGCGAGAGCTGCCGTCCGACTGGGCAGAACCCAGGGTCCAGAGCCCGGGCAGCAGCGGGACCGGGAGCAGGGCGAGGGCCCAGGAGAGCCCGATCATGCAGCCCGTGTGTCTCCGCTGGTAGAGGGCCTGGTACACGCTGGGCAGCTTGGTGATGAGCACATACCTGTTGAAAGCCACCAGCAGGTGCGAGGCCAGGGACACGGTGAGGCCGAGGCCCAGGAGCCCCCCTCGGAGCAGCCGGTACTCCGCCGAGCGAAGGGAGGAGGAATTGGGGGGCAGCAGCCCCAGCACAGCCTCCTGGGGCATCCACAGAGCGCACACGCTCAGGTCTGCCGCACAGCCGTTCACGATGAAGGCATTGCTGGTTGTCTGCAGCTTCTTGAAGGAGAAGACTAAATAGATGACCATCACATTGGATAAAGTCCCTGAGATAGCTAAGACTGCGTAGAGCAGCGACAGAAAGATGCGGGTCCCGGAGGAGTCCTCCCAGAGCAGCAGCAGAGGCGAGCTAGCACTCCAGGAAGAGGCGTTGGGCATCTCGCTGAATACAGCTCAGTTTTGACTTTGCCCTGTAAATCCCATCCTTGTCTGGGTCAGAAGTTCTGCTGCAGGAGCCCTCACCAAGCACACGGGAGGCTGTGCAGCTGAGGGACTCTAAGGCAGGTTTCAGTCATACAAGCCACAAGGTCCAGAAAATGCTGTTTGCAGTAACGATCCGAAGAACAGCAGTGTCCAAGGCAGGTAGGCAGCAAGAGATTCCACAGATTGTGGCTGGTGCAGGTGGGTCCATAGGGAGGTGAATGGCTAGTAGCAGACCAGAGCACGACTGAGGTTTTTGTAGCTGTGAAAACAGCAAAAGCAGCAGCACCTTGCAATCGGCAGCAGAAACGGCAGCAACTGATACAAAGCTTTGCAGTTTCTCCTGTGCCACAGTACGTACACTGTATATCATTCCAGGAAGATTCAGCCCTTCCACTCTTCATGAATTATTCAGCAGATTTTCAACTTGTTAAATCAAGAAGGAAAAAAAAAAAAAAAGCCAAACCCTATCATGCTCCAGAAACACTCCAACTACAGTGTCTGACTTTTCTTCCTGCCTTACCAGTCTTCTGGGTCTAACCCGTTTACACAACTTTCATTTGAAGCAAGGTTTTAAACCAGTATCAGTCACTTCTGTCTGAAATACAGTCTATATACTATAGAAATTCCTCTGCTGGGTACTCACTTTTTAATGGATGTTTTTTTCTGATCTTGTTTTTCTTAAGAGAAAGCTCAGTATGCTTCTGCAATCTTAGTTAATTTTAGAACTAGTTTATAATATCAACACACTTTCCAAATGAAATCTTTTAAACAATAAATAGACCAATCCTTTTAAGACAGTACTTACTTGAGGAAGCTGGTCCTCAATCTAAACATTTTACATCTCTTCATAAACCTCAACCTGTCTCAACCCACAGGAAATCCTGCACTGCCAACCTGCCAGAGGTGGACACTGGTGTTAGTGAGCAGACAGGGAACACAGAATTGATGCAGTATTTGAAATGCTCTCACTCCAAAATTAGTTCCTGCAGAGATGAACAACAGCTCCTGAGGTGGACTAAAAACTGGTTGAAGAGTAGGCATTAACAGACCATTCCCGGATGGAGAATAATTAGTCATGGTGTTCTCCCAGGAACTCTACCCTGCTTTACTCAAACAGGGGCAAAATGTTACCTGTCCTTACCTGGACAAGACTTAATAAGAAACTCAATAAAAGAACTTACATTTACTTTCAGAAGCTTTTCAGATATGGAATGCTGGTTAATTTTGTGATGAGTTTAAGAAAAAAGCTGCTTTTACAGGTAGGTTAGAGGTAGGCTACAGAAGCAGGTGATCGCAGCTCATAAGGTATTATCTGTACCAAAGACCTTAATGAGGCATTTTTAGATATTGTTAAACTCCTGATGCTAACAAATGGCAATAGCAAAATAATATATTGGGAGGTAGTTATAGTTGCAACATACATATTTACAAGTTAAAAAAGTTAACTTGTGTGGGTTAATGGATGTTGAAATACAGCACATCTTTTATTTGACTGAAAAGCTCATGTTAGCAATTGACAGAAATATTGATCCAAAAGTGGATTTGTTACAAACATGAATATGTTCCCTTTTAATTAATTAGATGGCTCATGTGCTTAAGGTTAAAGACATACTTCAATGATTTACTTGATCAGGCCCTTAATTACCATATTTTTTGCCTGCTGCACTTTACAGTGTAGATCTAATCAAGTGTCAAACCTTTTGAGGCCTTTCATTGTTTAGCTGTCAGTAAAGAACAGTTATTATAGAAACTAAAATCCTCCTCTTTCTGCAGTACTGTAATTGAAAAATAGTCTCTGAATTTGTAACAAGAAGTATCTCCCTAACTGAAAAGCTTCATAAAGCGTACTTTAAAAATAGATGATTAACTGTTTCATAAGATGTTAACCACAGAGTAATATGCCCTTTAGAGACCTTTGGATTTATTTAATCCATCCATTCATGTTTTTAAAGATCTTGTGTGCTACAGCTTGTTCTCCCAGAACCAGATACATTCACATATGAAGGAACAGAAATGGTAAAGTTCAAGTGATGACAGGATATGAAATAAATTTCAAGCTATTTCTTAAAAGCTACAAGGTTCTAAAAGACCTCCCTGACCTTTCACTGTCCCAAAATTTTTTTGTTGTTGTGAAGAAGTTGATTGTTATATTGACTTATTTATGAATTAAAAAATGTTGTACATGAGCTGGTATTTATTTATTTCATCTAATAAATCAATAAAAGTCTAGAAAAAGGCTATGGGAGAGATTGATTCCTATGTACTAGAAACATTTTAATTAGCTGTTCTTCCTTTATATTATTTAGTCCACACATAAAAATCACAATCCACTTTTCATCCAAATACACTGGCAGAAGCCTTTTGTTGTCTTTTTAGATCACACTGCCACCAGAATTCGGCCAATTTGGAAAGCATCTGCACTATTCCCAATTTCCTGTTCCTTTAGAGTGGCTGTGTAACAGTTACATGCTGTCCACGTCATCTATTGCAAGAGAGGCTGACAGGACTATTAAACACTAATAAATAATAAAGAAATAATCATGCAATGCAACAAATTTGCAGAAAATCAGCAACAGAGTTAAACAAATGTTAGAACAATTTGTGATTAGTTTTCAATTGAAGGGAGGACGGACAAAAAGATAAAGCTAAATTGTTTAGATTCTTGTGCACAAAGAACCTGCTGGTGGTGGGACTAAGAGACCTGTTGCACATGCAAAAAAGAAGGCACATTACACATGGAACAAGGGGCCTCGCCCAGGAAGGATTCCTCAATTCAGACACAGCTTTGAAATTACTGTATTTGAAATATAACCCCATCATCATAGTATCAACATGTTGATTAAATACCTGGCACTATACAAAGCAAATACAAGAAGCTTTAGAGAGATTGTTAAAAAATATCTGTCATGCTAATGGCCGTTTGCAATGTCATCCTAATTTTAAGTACAGTACATGGTTTAGAAGAAAGAAGGTGATTTTGAAGAATTATCTTCAATTAGAGATCAAATCATCAAAAGATCTAAGAAAAAACAAGAAACAAGGAAGCTGGCTTATATAGGCATTTTATTATCAATTAGCTGTATGCGTATATATATATATATATCTACATTTCAAAATTAATCAGTATTTTATTAAGTAAAACTATTTATAACAAAGTACATGAGAAAATTCTTTATGAGAGGTAGAATTACCTTACCATTAATCTATAATTCATATACAGTATATTGTATATATATGCACACACATATGCTACTTTGTGTGTGTCTGTTACATATACACAGTTGCCAAAAAAGTACAGTATTGCATGTAAATTTTATTCAGTGATTTTGATTTTTACAGCTGCTCTCAGTATTGCTTTTTAACACTTTCAGTACAACTTTCCATAGCAATTCGTGATCTGATCTTTTCAAAAAATGATGCAGCACTTAACTTCAGCTGTAAAGCAAATGCAGGGTATTCACAGGTCTTGAGGAACAAAGACTGAAAATTCAGCCAAGTTTTATTTTCAAGTTTCTGCAGATATTGGAAAAACAAACAGGTAACAAATCTGTTTTGTTTTGGTCTTGCAAATTAGTGGCAAATCAAATCCTCACAGCTGCTTATATTCTTTTCCTTATCACGCACTTGTGGAGTTCTGAAGATTTTACACATGATCTTTGGTAGCTCCTGTAACACCAGCTCATCCCACATCTCGTTCCTAATCCCACCTGACTAAACTGTACATTCCATAGAGTAAAAGGGCATCTTTACTGGGACAAAAACATTCCATGATACAGGAGGTTACCTCAGCCATATGCTTAACAAATTTAAAGGTTTATGAAGCATCCAACTGATAGATGAAAACTGAATATCCTTCC
This sequence comes from Pomatostomus ruficeps, assembly GCA_013400735.1. NCBI lineage: Eukaryota > Metazoa > Chordata > Aves > Passeriformes > Timaliidae > Pomatostomus > Pomatostomus ruficeps. The sequence goes on from VYZT01052220.1 coordinate 25,082, forward strand.
AACATTTACTCTGTGTTGCTAAGGAAATTGTACAGATACTGCCAAATGTAGGTTAAAAGCATGTAAGTATGCAGTGCTACCTAATTCATTGTACATTTTTACCAACTTTAGTTTGGTCTGCCTTCAGTTTTGCAGCATATATTGCATAGCAAAAGTTAACGTTCTACATTGAAAACAAAACATAAATCCTTTAAGACAAATTGAACGAGTGTTAATTGTACACTTGAGTCATCGCATACGTTACTTTTTTGTTTCAGTAGAAGATGTAATTACATCACATCTCAACAAATATTTTCCCTTTATTTTTCTTCCATAGTATTTCCTTAAGAAACGTTAGCAGCTAGAAGTGGAAAGCAGACTCTGTATCAAGTGCTCTTAGTTGATATTGTAATAACAAGTCTCTCATTAGTCAGACTTCCATCAAGTTACCAATTAGTAAAAAAGTCCATTACATTAGGCTCTAAGCAATAATGATGGACCCATAAAACAAGAAAAATCTCTTGTTCATAAAAAAATTTTATATCTTTGATAAACATGTACAAATTCTTTAAAACACACTTTTTGTAGCAAAGTAGACCCTAAATTAAAATATATTCTAGTTTTTACATAACTTTTATATATAGTTTACCAAAATATTCTCTTAATACATATTTTAAAACTGTACAGAAGTTAATAAATGTTTTAATGAAACTCATTAGAAATATATTCAAGCTGTCTCAACATAAAAAATTTAAATTTGTATATAACATGGGATAGTAATTTCCATAAATTCAACTTCAGTGCATCTGCAGTAGTCATTAACAATAAATTTCTGCCTGTTAAGAAGTCTCCTCTTGGTGTTAAGGTTTTAGTACATCTTGTATTGAAGGTTCCTCCTTCTAATGAGCAGCTTCTTTCCTTCAGTTCTTCTCCATCAGAAAGGACGTCGGTGTGAGGAACTCAGCAGGTTTCACCAAAGCAGCAAGGCTTTAGTACTGAACATACTCAGACTGAAGGGACTGTACAGAAAAGAAAAACTGATTAAAACTCACTGGAGAGGTTTTATTTATATATAACATTTATTTTTCAGTAGATGAGTAGAGGAAGGACAGAAAAGAGAAAAATAAACAGAGTTGGAGGGGGACCTGAATCTCTGGTAAAGAGAGAGATTTGTTCATCATAGGTAAAGATGAGTAAAATAGAAGAAATTAAAATCTGAGTAAAGTCAGATTTTAAGTTTTTAAAGTAAACTTTCCTGTATCTACACTTACTTTTCCAAACCAATTTCTTGCAATTCTTAAAGAAAGTGTTACAAGTCCTTTAAAATACACCGCTACTGTAATGGAATTGTTTCCACTTATCCTGAATGAGAATCCAAATGCTACTGTAAGAGAGTTGGCTTACTTTAGATGTTAATTCAGATAATGATACAGGAAACATATGGTATAGCTCATTAGTAAGGAAAAAAGCTACATCAGCAATTATGCACATGGATAAATTTATGTATGATTACCAAAATCAGATGAAAAGAAAGCACTGCAAATGGTTCATCTGGATTAGTAACAAGTCAGTATAATTAAGAGAAAACCATAACCTGGTGTACTGTATTTATTTACATTTCTGTTTCTAGTGAAGTCTAAAATTTGGTTATGAACTGATTAACCAGTTTAGACAGTATCCAATCATTTTTTTAGCTCCTATACAGATGTGTTTAAGAAGTCATTCTGATGAACAGTAAGCCTTGTACGGTAACGAGCTCTCCCAGATTAGTATGGTTATAAACAAACAGCAAATAAAAAACCCTAATATTTTTACAACAGCATCAAGTCTTCAGAATTGGAGAGAACTACTGGAGACCAACGTGACTCCTAGGACAGACTGGAACCTCACAGTCTTCCATCTTCCTACTATTCCTAACTAGTCATTATAGAAATGCTCTTTGGCACCCATAGTGAAACCTATTAGAAGTGCATAATGCATTGATATATACCTTTATAGCTCTAACTGATACCACACAACCACTTTCGCCCCTATACTTAAAGTCTCAGTGGGTATTTTCAGAGTTGTCTTTTAAATGCATTTTCACATCTTGACGATTTGAGACCATTTGGATATTCTTTCCTAGGTAGAAAAAGTGCTGTCAGCATATAGATTTGAATACCACTGACTAAAAAGGGTCTGGTCTAGTAAGAGCAAGGCAGAAGGAATAGCCCTTCATTAATGAGAACTTGAAACTTCTGCTCTTTTAACAATCCTCAAAGGTTTCTCATTTTCAGAAGTGTATTTTAACAACTGGAAAGATAGTTACACTTAATTAGAGCAGTATTTGAAATGGAGCCATCAAACTGAATGCTGAGTAAAGCTGACTAACAAACATTAAAAAAAGGCATGAAATGGAATTATATACTCTCACATGTTGTACAGCAATAGATTACTTTAAGATTGGACAGATGAAAGATGACCAGAAAGCACTGTAAACTCTTAAAAGCAGCAAGTGTTAGTTACAAAGAACTGTGAACACCAGCCCTTCACTCAGCAGACAGTAGTAACTAGGAATTCTACATCACGATTTAAATAAAAGAAGCAAACCATAAATTAAAGATTCTGAAGTTTAAATAATTCTTAGAATTGTTCATAATCCAAGTTAAAAATATAGAAAAAAAATAATGAAACATATAAAAAAGAACAAATATCCAAAAGAATGTATTATGTGTAAACAGGACAGCATGTTTTGGTAACTTTCATTACAGATGGGTAGGCAGAGTTTATTTACTTTCAAATGGAGAGATGTGTTTTTCAGTGTGTTCCCACCCTCATCATAACTCTACTTCACACTGCAGTGATTTCATCCTAATCTTTCAACATCTTTTTTGAATACAGGGAAATAATTAAATCTAAACAGCACTTTTTCAAGATTAATCTATGTGACTTCACATAAATTTGGTGATAGCTCTAACAACGGAGCTATTGTAAAGTATAGAGACTCACATTTGAGTTTGAAAAATTTAAATATAGCAGGAGAGGCTTGTTGTTTTAATTTTTTTGCATTTTCAGAGAAGTAATTTCTGCTCTTAAATCTCTTCACATGTCTGAAGAGATTGACTGTAATGTTTCAAAGCCTGTAATTGTGGGGGTTTTTTTCCTTTTTTCTTTTGAATCTTTTGAAGAGTTTTCTATTTTAAAATTTACATTTGCCATGACTCAAAGTATGGCCTATGCTTCTGGAAGCTTTATTAAAAACAAAAAAACCCAATCCACTTTTACAGGTAATTTGCTTGTTTTAACAAAATCTTATTTTAAATAGAAGTAAAAAGAGAAGGAAAAAAACCCCAAGAAAATAGTCTGCTGAATTGCAAAGATGAGAGTATAGAACAGTTAACGGAGAAGAAATCTCAGTGTATATTCCTAGAGGGGTCCCATGCCATGTCAAGTTTGCTGTTTTATACCCAAGTAACAGACATTTAAACAAAGAGCTAAGAATTACATAGTTTTACTACAGTTAAGGATATCTAACAAAGTTTATGCTGGAATAACTGCTTAGATCAGTTTCATTTTTCTTCTTCAACAGGAGGCACAGAAAGCCTCCTGGAAGAGAAAATAAGCACCAGATCCACCCAGGTAGGCACTAGAACTGTATTTGCAGACATGCAACTGCAGGACCAAGTCAGCCTGAATTCACTTTCAAGACAGAATAACCCTATAGCATTTAGGGCTATTTGGTAGGATTTGAACATGCCCTTTCCCCAGATAATTGCAAAAATGTAATTTAAGGTTTTTGAATTGTGCATCAACTGTCCCAAAACATTGCTGCAATGGGAGTGTTGCTGCAGGCAAGAACTACCGTGAGTACACCAGACCCACTGAACTAACTCAGGATGCATTAGAGGAAATGCACACACACTTGACGTGATCCTGTGGCTCTGCTGAATTTACTCTTCAGCAAGACGCACTGGTGTTTGTCTGGTTTTTGAAAAGCCTGTCCTATCTTCATTAATGCTAAGTTCTTATTAAGAAAAACTATGCTACAGGTAAAGATGATGTATATGAATTTTAAAACACTGCTAACACTTCTCAATTTTTTGGAAATGTTTCCATCTTGCCGGTTTCCATGACAGCTATAGAAGCAAAAGTTGACTCATCTTGAGACTATCCAGTTACATATTCTCCAATAAAAATACATTTTAAAAAGCAGTATTTGGATTTAGAACTATTGTAAGAGCAAAGCAAAAATCTTATAGCAGTACCGTAAATGTGATTATCCTTGAAGAGAGTAATTCTGCAAATGGCAATTGTGAGAGATTCTGTTTAATCAAAACATGGACTTTGTACAATTTGCAAATAAAATATTTATTCCATTTGACTAGAACAGCAAGTTTTCTATTCTTTGAAAAACAAGCTTTTCTTCATCAGCATAAACAAGATAAAGTGGATTATAAGCTTGCATTGATGAAGGACAAAAACTATTATAGAAAAATACATGGCTGACAACAATAGTTACAGTCATGATTATTTTTTGTTCTTCTTTTTTGTTAAATGGAATGTGGAACAGCAGTATTAACTAATTGCAAAACAGAAAAAAAAAAGATTAGTGAATAATTTTCTCTTCCATACTGGGGGAAAAAACTCACTAATGAGTTTAGTGAACATAAACTAGAACTGAAAAATTACTGTCTTAACCATCTCAAAATGCTCCTGGACCCACTCATGTTAACAAAGATAGACAAATAAGAGTGCTAAGGTGATTTTCTAAAATAGAAGTACTGCATGATTACAGCTGGTTAGCTTGATACATAACTCAGAGAAGGGAGATTTTGGCAATAAAGGGAATTAATCAGTATCATTCAAGAGTCCTTTGCTGAGCTGAGTGAATAAACAAAGCACCAGGACATGTATTAGACTTCTGTCAGGTACACCATCTGATGTGCTGCAGTTAGAAGGAGCTGCAGTGTAACACAAACACTGCAACAAGCCTAGGCTGGGCTGTCACGATTTTCAAGTAATTTCTGCATCTAAAGTAGTGAAGTGGAAATGATTAAACAGAATTCTGTTTTTAAAAGAATTCTGCCAGAACTGGTACTAAGGCTTGATACTACTCCATATTTTGCTGATGAGCTTCAGACCACTGGTAAGTGTCACCAGAGGCAAACCAGCTGGATGTCAGGGGCTGAAGTGGTAGGAAAAACCAGTCTTCCTTGGTGAGTTAATTGGTCCAATAAGAAGAGGGGAGGGGGAGGAGAAAAAACCCCAATCAACCAAATAAAAGGAAAAGAGATGATGCAAACCCTCTAAGAAATGCTGCTGGCAGTATATAATTTACAAAAGAAAAAACTGAGAAGGATGGGAATAGGCTGACTCTCCAAAGCATTATTGTTCAATACATTAAATATGAGACAATTTTGAAAGTGAGACATTAAAAAAAAATCACTTATTATTCAGATGAGTGATGCTCTCAGCCACTGTTGGTATGCAGACTTTTAGTTCCAATATACTCAACAGGAGCAGAGGACTGAATTTCTGTAAGCATGCTGGATTAAAGACTGGGAACTAAAAAGGATGACTTTCCAGAGCAATCGCAATGCAGGAACAAATGAAAGGCTCATCAATGTGTCTCAAAACAAACATTTCTGGCTTGCTATACAGCTCTTCACCTCTCTCCTCATCTCTATGCCTGAAGAAATTAAACCAAATTAGTTAAACAAGAATAGTTCTCTTGTTCTAGAACTTGTTTCATCATAGAAAACCTGGTCTGGTTCTATATCTCACTTGAAAAATCTCAATTACATATAGTTTATTTCAATCCCATGTAGCAGGGAAAAACACAGGAAAAAATTAAAGAGGTAAAGATGTGGCAACATTCAAGAACTCTCTTGCAAACAAGTTACTGCTGCTATTTGAATTAAAGTTTAAACTCAATTTTAAACTCAATGCAGCATAGTGATTCTAAGATCATAGAATATCAGCAATTATTTCCAGATAAGCTGTAGTGGATAAGAAGCTAAACGTATTTTTTAAACAAGGAGTCTGAAAGCATCAAGTATTTTGAAGGGCTGCTACAGGTCAAGCAGATTCAACTACAGTAGGAAATACCCCGAGTAAGAGAATACAGAATCACATTCCCTCAACTAACTTCATTTTCAATGTTCTTTCTATACAGGTCAGGTTTCAGTCACACATCCAATTTAATTCCACAATGGAACAATGGGAATTTATTTCCTACTGTCATCCATCCTCAGAAAATGCAATTCATACTCCCAAGCTACAAAGATGTGGCTTCTGAGCTGTAAGTGGTGCCACATGCGAGTTGTTAACAAGGGGGGAGGTCCTCCACTTCTGCAGGAAAAAGAGAACACAGCCCATGAAGGATCTTTTCCAGGACATGCTAGTTACATGCAGTGTATGTTATCAGCTGTTTTAAGACAGACTCACCACACTCAAAACCACCAGCAGGTATAACACCAAAACTTTCTTTACACTGAAACAATTTATCAGTGGTAAGGAAACAGAAGAGTGATGTGCAATACTCTGAAGTTAATTTTACACAAAGCCAATTTTATTTCCACACAGGAAAAAAACCCAAAAATTGTTAAGTGTCAGTACTAGTCAAGAGAGGCTGACAGGTTCCCTTAATCACAGGCAAAATCTATTAAAAACAGTGTACTATTTTTTATAATTAGTAGGCTATCAAATCCTTGGAAACCAGGTATTTTAAATTGGTTTTAGATTTATAGTAGTAGATATACTTATTTTTTTTCTTAGAATAGATTAAACTATTTCTGATTTCATAATTGAAGTTTCTCTAGTCTATCTTCACTGCATTTTGCATAGAAACACTTTAAATTTGCATTAGTTTATCTGTAAAGCTCATTATACAGACTCTTTTACACAGAAAAAGAGCACAAAATAAGCCCAAGACAGCAATGTTGTTGAGGAATGAAAGCTGAAATGTGAGACCATCAGAAATATCTGTTTATAATACTTTCCACATTCTGTGTTAGAAAAGATGTAGGTCTCAAGTCAAGAGCACTAATTGTTCAAGTATGCCCTATCTTTGAGGATGTTCTACCTTCTGTTTTCTATGATACATACAAAGGCTTCTTGAAATCTGTTTCTGCATGAAGGTAAAGACACATAATTAACTTATAGACTGTGTTATGGATAATTTGAAATAAAATCTAAAGGGTAAAAAGGTCCATAAAAAAAGATATCAGAAAAGATGTTAAAATTCAGGTGTGATTTATTTGCATGAAGCTTCCATGTACTAGATGCTTAGAAAAGATGGAAAAAAAAGCAGCTGAAATGACAGGTAACAGACAAAGGTGCTGTTCAGAAACATTACAGGAAGTCAGAGAATTATGCTGAGTTAAGATTTTTTTTTTTGCAACAGTTTTGCTCACAGAAGCAAGGAAGAAAAGCATCAGTCAGCTGCCTGAAAGTGCTGTTGTGACTACAACTTACAGGAATTGACTCTGGTATGGTGCTGGAGGAGTTGTAAGGCCCATAAAGGAAGGTTGGTGCATACTCATTTGTCACGGCGCTGTGAAAACTGCTTTGGCTGCTCAGGTTGTTGCCACTACCGCTGTTTCTGTTGTATAAGTTGTTGTTCAGTTCATGGTTTTTGCTGTGTGGCAGCTGCAAGCTGCCATTCAGGTGGCTGGAGATATGGCTTACAGAAAAACCTGTCCTAGAGGACAATGATGTCATTTTGCTCTCATCATCATCTGAAGCAGCATACAGGTTCCCTAGAGAACTGGCTAGTCTGGAGTTTATGGAAATGCTGAATGGGAAACACATGCAGGGAAAAAAATACACACAAGGTATGTAGAGATATATACAAAAATGTAACAGACAATTCAGAAGACATTAAGTGAATAACACCATATTCTGCAATAATCTGTGTTTGCACACAGGTTCACTTTCTAGCTCCCAAGTAATGAAAAGCAGAATACTTCATCAGGACTTTCCAAGTTTTGCTTATTCAACCACTACACCATGGCCAACTTTCACCTCTGTCAAACCATACACACATGCAGGAGATTGTGTTAAAAGGTTTAGGCAGCATCTGATTTACACTGAAGTACTTTGTGTACATGGAACAGTTTAAGAACTGCTCCTCTCTTTCTTGAAATCAGTTTTGTGATACAAGCCTCCAAGTAACCAAGAAGTAATAAGATAAAATTTGAGAATAGAAATAGGGTGTCTTCAAATATCTTGAGCTGGTTACTCTCTTCAGGCAGATATTTGTGCACATAGTTATTAAAAATGGATCAATCATTCTGAGTGTCATTTCATATATATAATTACTTAGGACAATAGTAATAATGGACCTAAATAATAATAAATCAAGGATTCATTAAAAATAATATTAATTACCACTCAGTATTCTGAGAGTAACAGTACATAGACTTGTGGGAATACCTGCAAAACATCTATAAACTGAGGTAAGTGAAACAAGGCAAAACAACCTACTTGAGCAACACAATACTGTTTCTGATGACACAATCTCAGTAAAACTCTCAGACCAGTAGGACAGATTTGGAGTTTTGCTTGTTTTTTAAATCTGCAGGCAACTAAAGTTTGGCTAGTGGAACAGCGAATCATTTTGTAAGTAAATTTAAGTCTTCTTATAGCCAAAACCAGCAAGCACTTCACAGACTACAGATGTGCTGACAACCACTGTAGTATACAGTGAGCATCTGTACCAAAATGAGAAGAAGAAAAAAACCTTTTAAGGTTAGAGCCTGAGGACGTGGAAAGTCTGCTTATTCTTTCTGCAGATGGTGAAGTAACTGCCATCACTCTGGAGGCCTTCAGAGGAAATATGGTTCCTTCTGTGCTACCTGAAGTATTCAGTCTAAAAGGAGTGCAGAGTTCCAGTGAGAAGCAAGATTTTATAATTGAAATACACATCTCAAACACAAAGTATTTCAGTACATAGACTGGTATTTTACAAAGTATGAATTCTCAAGTCTGAGAACTCAACAGCAAAAATTCAAGTTTGCCTGTTTAAACACCTTTTTAAAAAAACTTTCCAAATACCCCACTCCAAGTATTTCCCCTGCTGCACCTTATTAAACAGTTATAGGCTACTATTCACCTTGATAATCTATGAAGGCCAAGTGTCAATTTTTTATAGATTGATTGTAAATTTTATCATAAATTTAAAAAAATTTAAATGTAAATTTGAGTAAGAATACCTTTTGTGCTTATAAAGCAAGAATGAGTAGGAAAAAAATCAAAACTGTAGCTTTCATGTGATCATCATTTCCAAATTAACATTTTCACAAAGTTGCACAGAACATGCAGCTTTTTCTGGGGTGGGATTCCTAATGACAAAATTCTTCATGTGTTGATAGTAAGCTGTATGTATGTTACACTGAACTACTCAAATTGTTGCTATTATGGCTGTCCATAATCATTAACTTAAAAAATTAATTTCCTCCAACCCTAGACCAGGGGATACAACAATCAGACCTTAAAGGATGAAAACACCTGGGTACAGATTTCCAGCTACAAGCATAGAAGAAATGATATTGAGCAGCTTTAATTACACATCAAGAGAGGGTGAAACATTAATTTCCAATGCTAACCATCTGAAGTAATCCAGCTCAAAAATTCAGGTCACAAAACTGACAAAATGTGCTCTTTTCAGTATTAATGCTTGATAATGATAGAAATTTTGTCTTATCTATTGTATTTTAGATTCAATGGGGTAAGGCATGCAATTTGCAGGTGTTTAAAAAGGTTACCTGCCTATGACCAGAAGTCTGAAATAGTCATTGCATCAATTGATTAGCAATGATTCAAAACACTGAAAATTAAGACCCTAGTCAAGTGATATACACTTAGGACTAGAATTTTAAAGACCATACCTGAAGGGTTGTGATATTGACCTGGTGTGCAGTTTCACATCTTGCAGCCTAAGGAAACAAAAATAGCAATCTTTATCCAAGGATAAAAAGCCTTTCCCCTCTGCCAAAGCATATCTGCATGTCTCAGGCTGGCTTAAAATATAAAAATAAGAGTCAGAATTATTGACAATCATTGTTTTCATTTACAGTTAAAGAACAGAGTTACTTCAGGTTTATTTTCACAGTACACATTTTTACTGATTCTGAAAAATTCTAAATTTCGATAAGGAGTATAGAAAAGTAATTATAGAAAGACAACTAAGTTTGATTATTTTGTTCAAGTTGTAAGTTTTAAAATGCTAGATGTAAACTTGAAGATTTTGAAGTATTTTTTACATTATCTTTTACTGCTACACAGTAAGAAGGTATCCTAAACAGGGAGACACAGGGCAAAAAAGGAGAGAAGATTAACAAACCAAATCTGCAACTAATAGATGCATACCTGGAGAAATTTCCACCACAGAAAGTGGAACAGGTAGTTCCATTGCCTTAATCAAGATCATGTACTTGCCACACAGATCTGATAGCATGGACTGAATTTAAAATTGCAAATTACCTCAGAATGGTATAATTACCTCAGAGCTCCAGTTGTAGCAGAACAAGGCCGTCTCCGACTTTTTAAGGCATTGAGCTCATCTCCCTGTGTCATGCCATTCTGAGCTTCCACATCGGCTTTGTCTTCACAGTCATTCTGAAAACACAAAAGCATGCAAGCAAGGGAATCTTTCAAATCCTAGGAGCAGGAGTTTCAAAGTACTGAGCACCTCCCTCACAGAGATTAGAATCCAAAGGGCTGATCTACTGTCTTCTGCATAGTTCTAGTCCATTACATGTGCCTCTGTACAAACACACTCACATAGGACTTTTGCAGAATCTGACCTCAGTCAGTTCAGGATGCCCAAGCCTAATGCCAGCATTTATTTACTTCAAGGAAGTCTGTCTTTATAGAACATGAACTTTCTCCATAACTATTTTTAAAGAAGTCAGCAATGCAAGGGAAGCAGTAACACAAAAGTTTGTTATGCACAAGGTGAGGAAGAAATTTAAATAAGGCTGTGTGTCCTGTGAGACGAGCTAAAAACCAACTTTCTAAATTACTAGATTTAAAAAATAAAGACCTGAAAGTGCTTATGGTCTCTAGAAAAGTTTGGAAAAAAAATTCCCTATGTGAACCTTAATAAGGAATAAAGGATGAACAGATTTCAGAGTTTTATCCTCACTTCTTCTAGCTTTAGAAAATACTATCAACTCTGATATATTAAAAGTGTATGCTAACACTGTTTAAATTCCTTTTTATAATTTCACATTCGTCTCAAAGCAAGAAAAGAACTGTCAGTTTTTTCCCAAATGAAAACAAACTTATACCAATTATGCTTCATTTGACCTCGGATGGAATATTTTTATTACTGTAGTTCCATGAAACAGAACAATAGGTTCTGCCATTAACCAACGTAACAGACTGACAGAAGTAATATGATAGAAGTTAATCAAATGATGTGATGGTCTAACTGTTGCATTCATTATAGGAAAATATAAATAACTTTGCTAGATTTCACTGGAGATAACAGGCTAGGCCACTGTTACCTATCATCCAGCCACAATGCTGACGAATTTTGTTTCACTGTCTTTACCAGCCCAACAGTTATTGCATCTAGCTGTCCCCTCTTCTGATTCTTTGACATTATGAATTTTTGAGACTGGGAGCATTACTTTGTTTGGAACTTCTAGAGAGCCTAGTTTAATGAAGTCTTGAGATACTACCAAATATCCAAAAAGATAATGAGGTAAGTTAAGTGTTTTGAAAACTGAATGCTGAACAGGGAAACAGTACCTTTACAGAAATGCATTCAAGATGCTCTTCCAGAGTATCATAGATGCTTATTTTAATTTATACTAATAACTATATGAAAAATGTGTCCGCTACATGCCTGGCTTTTTACATCCAGCAAATGGTTCCATGAGGAACTTAAAACCTCTTTAGTCCTGACAGACCTAAGAAGGGATTAACCAAATGCAGAGTTCCTCTAGACTGTTTCTTATAGCTAATGTAGGAAACGACAGGTTTAGATTTTTACTAGTCCAGAAACAAAACGATGGTCACTTTAATTCAGACTTCATGCCTGTGCTTCCAAAAAACAATTGTAGAGTCCTTAACCTCAACTTACACATTACCTCATCTCTAACACTGTGATAAAAGAATGAACATTTATACATTCCTGAGTTATTAGTTAAAAACTTCAAATACACAGATTTTTTGTTACCAGGAGGAAAGCTTGTTTCTCTTCATTCTCAAAAAAACCCAACTGCAAATCCTGAGAGAATGACTTGAAATAATGCAAACCCCTTGAAACTTGCAAAATTACCTGTAAGTTTTAAATATTACTTGATTTTTCTTTTTCTTTAAGTGGAGATTTGTTCTAATTATGACCTATAAAAAAGTTAATCTGAGAAAAAGCAATCTAATACTAATACAAACCTAAAAAGACCAAAAATCTAGAAGCTATCATTAGCTAGTTATTAAAAGCTCAGCTTCAGTCTATTTGAAGTTTTTCCTAAGAACACTTACCTCCTTGTATTGGTCCAAGTCTTGTGCTTTATTCACACTGTCACTGATGGAAATGTCATTCAAGCCACAGAGAACTCTGTTAATGTTTTCATCAACTCCTCGTTGTTTCTGCTTTGACCGGATGAGATCTCCCTCCAGCCATAACATTGCTTGCTTCCTTCAGGATACAAAACCAAAGCCATTCACATCAACCAATTTGCATACATATAAAAATCCATATGTAAACATGCTGCACTTACAGACTGCTAACACTTGACTCTTCTGTACATCTTCATCTGGAAAAAGATTTACATGTCTATCACTAAAAATTTTCAAAATTCAATACTTAAAACCACAACAACAAAAAAACCCCCTCCAGAATCACTAAACAAATCTGTATTTGTCACAGTACTAAAACTTCATTTTACCAAATCCTCCTGGGGAAGGAGGTTCACTAAACAGGAATTTGCGATCATACTTTAAAGGCTTTTAAAACACAACTTAAAAAATAATAGAAAACAATATAAAACAATGCTTTTATATACATCATGTGTAGCATAAATGATGATACAGAATCTTTCAAGATTAACTGCACATGCAGTAACAAACTGATTTGATACACACTTAAGTGGAAGAGTTTCTATAAAAAAACCCCAACTAGTCAAACCTCAAAGAAACTAAGAGATTAAGCTTTGACACCTATGAAGTTTTGGACTTTGAAACGGCAAGATTTTACCTTTTTGTCAGATAAAACTTCGCAGCCCTGAGGGCAAAACATTTTATATTAGAGAGATGTAACTGATATTCTTTCCTAATCCCATTTTGACACCACTGGTGACATCGCTTGCATTTTGTCTGATTGTCAAAACAGGTATCTACTATCCTTAGGAGAGTAGAAAATTGTTACTGAACAACACTACAGCTCTCAGCTATGAATAATGTAGGCAGATCTGAAGGATCTTTGCCTATCTATGAAATCAAGCCATGTATTCATTCAATCAAATAAAGAAAATACATGGGCTTTGTTTTTCCTATCTTGTAAGTAAACAGCACTTACTATTCACATTACCTACTACCTTTTTGTACCTTTGCTCTCTTGTGCAAGTTACTTTTAAGAGTGTATCATCCAAGCATCACCACTGTCTGAAGACTACTAATCTGCCTCCAGTGAACACCTGTGATTTGTCGAAGTTTGTGATGTGCAGCATTTTGAACAATGGCAAACCACCTCTCAAACAGAGGAGTGTTGATTTAGTTGCACTGGAAAATAAATAAACTCCCTCACTCATGCTCAATTTCTCTTATGAATTACAGTAATACCTCTTTCTCATCAATATCTTAAGGATTTTAAGATGCAAGGTCAAAGCATCTGTTACTGTATTTATGCAGTATCTAGCAGAGCTGATGAATTCTCTTTTCCCTACTTGTAGTGGATTTTCTTAAAATGTTTTCTGCCATAAAAGTGAAAATGCCTCCAAGTAAATATCATCATGCCATCAGCTCAAATATATCAGCATAACCACTATAATCGTAAATACACAACACAGAAACCACTATGACATTAAACTTACTGTCCACATCACTGTCATTCATTTCCAGCCAGGATCAAATCTGAAGCTGCATTAAAACCATACAATTGCTGGCTACAACTACTAGTTCCAAATCAGAAAGGTATCATACATCATCCTAAGGAATCTGACAGACATCATAAGCTTTCTACCAAGTACTAATTTAATCTTTAGTTACAATAAAGAAAAAACATACAAATGATACCATTGTAGGATTTTAAGTGCCACAGATGATACATGAAGTATTTAAAGACTATTCTTTCGATGTTAATATTTTAATAAATCCTATTTGTTGACTTAATCTTTTGTCCCCATCTGTCCACTTCCAGCACATTCATCTAACTCCTGAATTCCCCAGAAGAGAAACATGCAATCTTGAGGCCGTGTGCCCCTTTAAGGGGACAAAATGCACAGAACTCCAGAGAAGCTGACTGCTTCTGAGTAAGTCAGGTTTCAATCCCCTATTAACTAACCTTAAATATACTGAACAGGCAATAACACAAATGTCAGTAGACAAATCAGATCCTATAAATAGTGCAAGACGGATAGGGATGTAGAGGAGCAAAGAAAGTGTATATATGTATATATACATACTCTTCCAAGAAGTGTTGCTGGGGTCCTATAATAGAGCCTGGGCGACATATTCTTATCCAAGCAATGGCTTCAGCGTGTGTGAACTTGTAGTGCTTCATTATGTAACAGGCAATCAGCGTTCCTGTTCTCCCCAGGCCAGCTACAGAAACACAAGTATCAACAGCCACGTAGGAAGTAATGAGCATTCCATAATTACCAAATAAAAGCACGGGATAAAAGAAAACTTCTACGCAATGTTATTCACTGTATTGATATTTGAAGAAAGAATTTCTGATTCAGTGTTCCATTTATCAAATAATTCAATTTCAATGCTGTAGATACAGGAACAAATATTTCATACTGAGGAAAGGTTAGTGTTTAAAAGAACACCTGCAACAGCAATCACTCGTGGCACTTGACCAATTCTACTCCTAACTTTGTTTAAAAAAAGGCCAATTTTAAAAGACGCCATGATCAAGCTGAATACCAACTTCATACTTACAATACCAGCAAAAATCCATAATCAAACTGCCTTTGAGAGGCCAACATATGTACCTAAAAATTGTGGTGCAAATACGTATCACATCTCAACAGAGAGCAACCCAGTGGCTTTTTCTTTTTGAATCAGTTTTGTTGTGAAACCAACACATAAAACTATTCACTGCTATCTGTATGAACAGCAATGAATGTTGACCAGCGTATAATTTTTGATATCGATAGTGTAAAATACTTTTGCCCATTGCCTAACAAATCACAAACAAATCCTGTTTTTAAGGGGACAACAGGGACACAAAAAAATTAGCTTTTACTATCAGCAAAATCTCAAACTAGAGTAAGAATTAATCTCTTTCTAGCTCTATGTTTTGTCTACTAGTAAATTGTTTCCCCATTTAAACCTCTTTTCCCCACAAATACAGCATTTGTGATCTACAGTCTCACAGTAGCCTACTATTGTTTGTGCACCAACAACGGTCCAAATGAAAACTCTCTAAGGAACCAGACATCTCTGCTGACAATTCTATACACAACTACGAGCTCTTTACATTTAATCAAGAACTAAATCTTGCTCTGACAAAAGGGAAGATGACTTAGGTAGAAGGATGAAGGTAGAAGTTCACACATAGTGAGGTTCCATAACTGTAGCTTGGAAGACAAGATCTGAAGCTCATTTAAAATGAGAAATACTGATTTCAGTTCTTTCCTCCAACATTCTGCTAATGTACAAACCTTCCACTACAATCCTTTGCAATTAACTCTCCTAGATCATCTGAAACAAGCACTTTCTAGTATGAAAGCTGTGCCCAGAACACCTCTGCAATATAACTCTGCCCGAATTAACTGTTGATTTAACATTGCAGAGGATTATTTAGGATAGCGTAAAAACTAAAAGGAACGAGATTGTTGGTTTGCTTACTGAATGGTCAGACAGAAGACCAAAAATACATCAGTGCAGAAAGCACATCTCTAATTCACTAATAAGTATGTCATATTCCTTTAGCAGCTAAGCCTGGAGAATAACCATGTACTAACAACCTCCTGCTAATCAACAGTTTATACCCTCATTTAGCCAGTTAGCAGATGTCCAGCTTATTAATGCCAGAATTTCTGGATTCTGGCCACAGTAACAACTTGTGGGCAAATAACCTATTTATCTTTGATATGCATATTTACTGTTCATGAGAAAATTATGAATAGCATTATTCTTGCTTCTGATCAGGCAAGACATTCGTCTCCACAGTGTCCTTACACAACTCCAAACAAAAATCAAGCTGAACCCTTAAGAGCTTTTGTTAATCTCTCTTGACTAAGCATGTTTTATGTATTTTCTGGCTGGTTTGAAATGTTGGCATCACAATAACTCACATCAACTTGAAATGTGGAATTTGTACTCCACAGAAAAATGTACAACAGTCAAAAAGCACAAAGAAAACCTTTTAGAGTTTTGCATTTCCTAGCCAATTATCATAATGCTGTGAAAGCATAATGCAAAAAAGAAAACTGCAACAACTAAATCTCAAGTTTTCAACTCATATTAAAAAAACCACAGAACAATGAACAACAGATTGTCAGCTACTGCAAGTAACAGTGTAGGATGTAAGGACTTCATATACACAGGAAAATAACAAATATTTGGTATGTATTTAGTCAAGTACCATAAAGCATTATTACTCTCACAATCTGAAAGTGTTCTTAAATGCTGTATTTCTGGGATAAACTGTATGGATTTATACTTATTTTGAATTTCAGTCTGAGAAATTACTAAGTGCACATACCTTTACAATGTACAGCAATGGCACCATCAGCATTCTCACAGATGTTCAGGAACCTCTGAACTATACTGTCACTGGGTGTGCTGCCATCTATGAAGAAAAGATCGTAATGCTCGAAACCAGCATCAGTAAAGCGTTTTGCCTCATAAATTTTTTTGTTCAGTCTTATGATTGATGTGACGTTATGCTTCTTGAAATAGGGAAAGTAGGCTTCAGGTGCATGAAGAGGATAACCTATAAAAAAACAAAGCCACAATCACTTAATATCATAGGTTCATGAAGTTAAAAATCTAACTAATCAAAATTGCCCCTGAAACCTTTTTTGAATGATAAACATGCTCATACTAAAAAATCTTTAATACTTTATTCAGAATAGACATGTTAAGTGATCTAAAAAAATTGTCCAAAAATGCTCATGAAGACCACTTTTATTGAAAAAATATTAGGAGGTAAAAAGTTAAAAATACACTGTATGTGAGACACTGTACTGTCTCCCATTACGCCCCCATTCCTCTCTGCAAGGAGAATTTATACACAAAGCAAGGGACATATATGAATTCAGCATTTCAGAACAGCTGTTTATCTGTAGTCAAGCTGCAGATTGAAGAATAAAAGCATGCTTGAAAAGGAAACACTCTTTATGAGGAAAATAGATTGCTGCTCTATATTATGGACTAGAGAAACAGTCAAAGTATGAACTGCAGTACCAAAAATATTCTTGCAAAGAAAGAAAGCTTTATTGCCTTGATTCTCAGCTGAGAGACAAAAAGATCCTCTAGATGAAGGTGGGGGACAGGGAGGGGAGTCAATGACTAACCACAACACATCTGTTTAGGACAAGTCATATATGCATTAGTAAATGCAATTTAAGTCACAACATAATGAGAAAAATGCAGCTTTGTAGTGTGTACTTACAATCACCTGGGAGAGGGTTATTTATAGTTTCATAACTGGATTTTAAGTGTGTTAGTTTAGTAATTTTCAGTCACACATGTTATATAAAACACAGGTTTTCCAAATTCCATGGAACAATTTAAGTAAATTTAGAAAAAAATCTGCAAGAAAAGACTCCAACAATGCTTGGGGAAGAAACCCAAACCAACTAAAATATTTTCTTTCTGGATTTTGTTTACATTTTTAATGGACACTATGCAACCAGCAGCATTTCAGTCATAAAAGAAACATGAGAGAGCAGAAGAAGGGAGTGGGGAGGGAAAGCAGATATTCAGAAAATATGCTCACATAACAATGGGACATGGCACAAATAATAGTCAAATTTGGAAAAAAAACTGACTGTATGTGGCGGTGATGCAGCCACCAGGGCTGATCCCCACAGCACCGCCTCTTACACCCAGTCAAGACCACGAAGAAGTTCAGTGGGATGACTATACCTCTCTGAGCGAGGAGCCAGAGGAGGAGAGTGAAAGTGAGGCTGGGGAAATCCCCAGTCTCCCCTAGTTTTCCTGCCCTTGGTTGCTGTCAGTCAAGTTATGGGTTACACCCCTTTCCCCTCAAGTTTAGTTACATATTCATAAGGTCGGTTTGATATTCATATGTTACTAGAAAGTTCTGTCTTTCCGTCGCTCTCATTGGTTGACGTTAATGTATTAATTTCCAGTTCAAAATTATTGGCCCCCTGTCCTACGTGTATGTTCCCCGTTGGTTTATTCCCTGGATGCCCCCCCCACACCTGCTTCCCTTATAATCTCCTGTAAGGGCTGCTTCGGGGCTCTGTCTCCACGGCAGCCGGAGCCCGCCTCCCCAGCTCTGCATTCAGGTACATGGTATTCCCTGCGCGGCAGGTTACAATAAACGGAGTGTTTGCTACCAGAGAGGGTCCCTCCGCCTCTTCGCTTCTGCCGGTTTGCTACAGTTTCATCGACGGCTGCTGCTCCCTAGCAGGGACAGACGGTGCAGCTGCGTTCTAAAGCCCGCCGGAGTGCCAGACCTGAGAGGTCCGGCGCGGGCGGCGCCAGAGCGTCCGAGCGCTGTTTGCTGTCGCCTCTGCAGTTCAGTAGAAGAGCTGTCCGTGGCCACCGCAGCGCCGCGACAACTGTAGTATTTAAATGACTGATTTTCCTTTTAGCTGGATCAAATCTCTACTTTCCCTCTGTCAGTCAAGCAGTCAAGTTTCTCTTTTCATTCCATTAGAATCACATTCCATAGGTTCTTCACATTACTCCAGGTATCTTCAGTAGTAAAGGCAAGCTTCTTTTAGAATACTTTCCTAGTCTGTGTCACAAAACTCTTACCGCAGTCTTCTGAGTTTAATGCAACTCACCTTTAATTCTGCACACTTACTGTATCAGGTGTCAGGTTCCAGGAGAACAGTAAGGGACCCGAGCCTCTCAGGCACTTTGTCACAGGATGGAAGTCACTGACTGTTAGAAGAATTGAAATTCTTCTGGCAAAGAAGAATTCCAAAACTTTTTGAATTAAGTTCTATGATCATATATAAAATGCTCACTGAATGATTATTTCTGAAGATTTAAACTGATCTATAACCCTCTATTATCTTCTGCTCATTTGCTGTGATGGTTTTACATGCTGGAAAATTAAGATCATAGCACAGCATTAAAACATACACCATACCATTTTCAAGTTTGCTTTTTGGATGTGGTCCACTAAAAGCCAAAAATTTTCCTGGAATAATCCAGTTGAAGTCACCATTTTCCACTCGCTACAAAAATTTCAGAAGAGAAAGAGGAAAAAATTTTAATATCTGTATATACAAAGTAAAAATATTACTCAAGGTTTTATTTCACTCTTTAGTATATTCTTGTTGCATTAAAACAAAACACTTTAAATGTAATTAGCTATCTTAACTATATAGGACAAATTAACCATAAACTGCTTCTCCGATCTATCTTAATAAAATGAAACATAACCAAAATTTGCTGAAGTTTTCCAATAAAAGAGGAAAGACCCTTTATGTAAGATATTTCTTCTTTTGATGGCTCAATGTGTTAGGGCACCTATTAATAACACTGGCAAACACCAACATTCCCCTATGTTTTAATCAAAAACTATGGAAAAGTGCTTCTTTGTAAGGCATTAGCTAAAAAATCCAATTCACAGAAAACAAATTAAAAACCAATTAGCCTTCAAAACAATTACCCTTTCCCTGTAGAAACTGAAATTTACATATTGGCATAAGCCCTGACGAGCAGTAATCACAGAAGAAAAGTGTAAATGAAATAAAGAGACTAGATTTTAATAAACTCTCAAGCTATGACATTTTCAATTTCTTGCTCACTTTTAAATGAAAACCTAAAAAGACTCTTCAAATTCTGTCACTGCTGAAAATGAAAGCTTCTTTGGAAATACGTAACATGAACGGTAGTTCAAAACTGCCTTCTTTTCTTTCTTTAATTGAAGACTGCTCACTCCTCGTTTGGCAGTGCAGTTATTCTCAGCATGACTTTTAAGGACATGGCACTCAGCTCAGCTGCATTATTAAGCTTGTTTTTAGCTCTCAGCTCATCAGAACGTCCTAATGAGTATAAGGTTCTGATAATGGACATCACTGTAATCAATTCAGAAACTGTTTGCTTAGCCGAGCCCATTAGGCTTGCTCCCAATGTCCTTGCACAATGGCACCTCTTGGAAGTTTCCCAGGTTGCATAAGGACTAGGGAACCAACCTCAGTTGCAAGCCAGGACCCCTGTCCCTGCTGGTGTCACAGACTGCCATCCCAGCACTGCAGCACCTCTGCTCCCTTTAGGGAAGAAGTCCTGTTCAGCAACCTAAAAATATTTTTGTATTTCTATCACTGGTTTTATTTGTATATGGAGTTCTTTATAGTTACAGGGGTCATGGTGAATAATTTCAATTTTAATCAATATGAACTACAGGTATCTCTGTATATGTGCACATACATATGACTGACACTACATGCAAACACCATTATTATTTAAAAACCCAAAGAACTTCAATAATTTACTTCCAGTCCAACAAAAGGGGAATTAGCTGCCTTGATAACATAGTAAGGTGAAAGAACTATAAACACAAAATAAAATTTCCTTTTAGCCTGCTCCATTTAAGTCGTATGCAACTTTTGTCTACATAACCACACATTTGAAGACCTAACATAGCAAAAACCTGTAACATTTAAAGTTTTTGAAATATAGCACAGGACATAACTAAACATAAAGCTGACCACGATGTGTAAAAAAAGAGAAGACATACCAAAAAATGGACAAAAAAATGAAAGATGATTCCAAGTTCTTGCTTCCTAAACTCAGGAAGCAGCATACTATAAACATCATTCACATATCACAAACTAAAATAATGTTAAGCCTTAAACAAGGTGAAGGGATAGCTTTAGTCCATTATTTTAATACTCTTTTTCAAGCAGACTAATGTCTAGTATACATACAGAATCCCAAGAATTCCTAACTACCATTTCTTTTTAGAACAAGTTTTTTCTTTTTGTACCTAGAGTAAGTAAAAAAGCACCAATTTCATACTTTAAATTTTAGTTCCTATTCATTTAATTTTGGCAATTCCACAAGGTCTATACCAATTTCTCAACCTAATCCTTATGGAACATTACAGGATACAGAAATCCTTCTACAAATGTTTTCAAGTTTAGTGAAATAGGCAGCTTTGTGTTACAGACTGCTTGCTGCAGACATCTACTGTATAGATGTGCTGTCAGTTAACTTTTCCCACTGTGTATTACTCTTCTGACTTCGCTTTCTTGCATTTATGAAGCATTTCAGGATGTATCTGAAATACATCCAGCTATAGGAAATGCTTTTAAAATGGAGATTTTCAAACTAAACTTTATCCTCATTACTTTCAAGTTTTCTGAAAGTTGCAATAGAGGGGAAGGAAAGAATACTGGCAACAGTAAAGCAACAAAAGTTTAAAAGGAGAGTTTAATTTATATTAAAATATTTAGTACACCCCTATTTTATATCTTTCTCCTTAACCAATACAACTACAGGAATTTGTGTTTGGAACACCTATAATGCCCAATAAACTAAATGATTGTCACTGACTTCAGTAAAAACCCTTTCCCTTCCTTGGTGACCTGGTAGACAGAGAGACAGAGACCATGCAATTATTTTGGACCAGATGCATGTACACCTTCTGTGCCTGAGATTTCCTCTGCACCAGCCCAGTCCACAGGTACAGCCAGGGTGTATTTTAAAGCTTCTCTAAAGCAATGTAGCTTGGGATAACTTTCTACTACCAGCAGATAAAGGTGTGCATGTTACAAAGTCCTAGAAGCACCTAGAGCCAACCAGAGTATCTATGCTTAGGTTCTAAGAAAGTTGGCAGAAGAATGAATGCATCTGCTAGCTTTCTGTGACTTTAATAGGGAAATATTTTGGATGTATTTCCTCTAGTAGGATTCCACATAATGCATCCTTACTAAAAAAATCCCCTCAAAATCTGCTTAATCTATGTGGCTATAAAAAGCTTGTCATATATTTGGGACTAACAGGAATGGAAGGAGGAGCTAACAAGTGCTGAAAGAAAATATATTCTGTGGGTCAGCAGAGAGACCTTGGATTGTATTCTGGGAGAAGGTTGGGAAAGCCTGAGAGAGATCCCAGAAGCCAGAAAGGCTATGAGAAAACAGCAGATTTATGATATAATGAACTGAAATCGCAGGGATAGTAATCCTGCATGTTCTTCACAAAGAGCATACAGGTTGCCACATACATACTTTCCATATGAACACTGGGTTTTACTTGAATTAAAACATATTTCCAGTATGTTTTAGGTTGGGGGATACGGTATACTCTTATTTTAGGTAACCCAAACACATTCAAGGCATTATTAAATGTACGAACCTCATAGTGTTCATATTCATCCACATCAAATGTCTTAAAGTCAAAAAATCCATGCTTCAAGGCCTAAAAGGCAACAAGGTGTCAGTTTACACTGATATACAATATACAATCTCATTTTATAATACTTTTTTGAGCACAACTAAATCCCTAAATGTTTGTGGTTGTGGCTTATTGAAGCTTTTAAGTTAAGACAACATTACATTTTGCACAGATTAACAACACAGACAACAAAAACTCCAACAATGTCACTGAAACATGTTAGGCTCATTATTTCCCCTCCAAAGACATTAGGATGGGACACAGAGTTGTTGCATATCACTTAAATTGTAACATTGATTCTCCACGCCCCACCATGTGGGGGTTTTTCCTGTAAGGCAGATGACAAGTTGAAAAGCAATTCCCTTTTTGTCATACACTCATTTAATGATTCCTATGCCAAATGTATTTTCATGCAGTTGGACATAACAAAATATGGAACATTGAGAGTTTGTTGATTTTCTGCACTTAATATGATACTCTGGTTTTACCACTGAAATACCTAGGCAAAATGGCACATACAGAATGCAGTGCCATATATAATCTGTATTTTATTATTTCTTTTAATACACATTTCATAGGTTGAATAAAGTCCACTAGACTACATCAGACAGTATTTATTACAGGACTGAAAGAAGTTTTGTATTTGATTACTGTACTATTATTAATTATGCCACTTCTGTACCAAAGTTTTGTGTATAATAATGACATTAAAAACAATTCTATGAATATGGAATTCATAGCTAATATTTATTCCAAATTGGTGGAAGACATTTCTGGAGCATATATTTATACTGAGCCTACCGCATTCTGAGAAACATACATAATGCACAACATTCTGAAATTTATCACAGATCTATGATTTAAAACCAATAACCATCAGACTGCCATTATTTACTACATATAGAGCACCTTTTTAGGACAAATGAAAAATAGCTTTGTTATACACAACACAGGCTCAGTGACTGGACCTGTCATGAAACCTAAGATACTGAGAGGTTTGTCTGAACAGCTGATTTTGAAAAACATATTTCATTTAAGCATGGCTAGCTGGCTGCACTTCAGAACCTGCAGGCCCCCTGAATTACATGTATATGATATACACACACACAAGGACCAAATTTATCCAGGTAAACTAAGACTACTTGCAATTAAGGCATATGTTTGCTGCCCAAAGTGTTTTTACCTCTGTAGGTGACCTAGACAAAAATCCAGTAATAAATTTTATGAGAACAAAGGAGGAAAAACTGATTCTCACCGTCCCTTGGATGTATTAGCTGCAGATAAATTACAGTGACTGCACTGAGTACTTCAGATCTTCAGGATCTGTAGAATGCCTCACAAATTACAGTCTTGCTGGTAACTGACAGCTCCTTTCCCACCTCCACAGAACTAAAAATATTAAGATGGATCTCTCTTTTTTTGATTTTTAAAAACCACTTGTTTTGCCGTATTTTTAAGAATTACAAGTCGTCTATAAAATGTCTGTACAGAACTGTTCCTATAGCCTGCCCCTTTCATCAAGACCTATGGGAAATGACGAACAAAATTTAAGGGTCCCCAATTAAGAACTGGTGTAAAAATTTAAAAAAAAATACTGGAGCTTAATATTTCAGGACTACTTAAAGTGACCCATCAAAACACTAGTAAGATACATTAGCTTTCATTGGTTTCAAACAATTTTGAAAAGATCAGTGTCAAACACTGAACCAACTGTTTTGGGGAAAGCTGGGGCCAAGTACATGCAGCAACTGTTCAGATTAAATATCACAGTATACCTAGGTATTCACTTGACTTCACCAACCTGTCATTCCCTCTCACTAATGGTTATAAATGATCTATCAGTGGGCCCAGCAGAGTGTCCCACATTCAGAGCTGTTCCCAGCCAGCCCTGGTGCATTTGCATGTTCCAATTCATGAGCTGAAGTTCAAAAAGCTGCCAAAGGCCAGGCCAGACAGGTCAAAGTGCAACCTTCCCCTGTCATCACTACTCAAACACAGTCCTCAGTAACTTAGGCTTCAGGAGAGCATACCATCATTCACACAGTCTGCTTTGAAACCAGGTTTTATAATTATTTTAATAGTATTTTCCTTTATGTTTTAAAAATCAATTTAAACCTGTTTAGCTAAGAAAAAACATTATTACCTTATTTACTCCTTGTAAACAGTCCAAGATCGTAAGATTGTATGTGCAGTTCCCAAATGAAGCATCCCTATAGATTTAATACAAATGAATTTAATATACACAGAATTATTTTAAGAACTAGGGGAAAGGCAGCACACAACAGAGTACATCCAAGCTATTCAAACCTCTTTGAGAACTCTGAATTAAAGTTCAAAGACACCTTTTTAGAAGCTTGTTCAGGCTAAAGTACTCCCCTACCCAAGATGTAGCTCAGAGTAAACACAGATATTGCAAGCTATTTTAGGTGCATGTTTTACATCAGGTAACTATATGCTCTTTACCAAATTATTTATGCTTTCCTGGAACAGGAAGGTTTGCAACCTCTCTGGATTGTGTAAAGATAGTAGCAAATAAAGCACAGCTTGCTTTAACCATTATTCAAGTCTTAATTGAATTACACTAACAGGGGCAGGCAAATAAGACTACTAGCTTAGAATTAATTTACAGGCTTTTGTTTTCATGCCCAATTATAGATGTGATTAAAAGTTATCCCGATATAATTAACTTTAAAATTACTTAACCTCAGTTCTACCACTATGAAAATTACAACTTGTCTGTAAAGGTGAAGTGAGACTCCAAACGAAAACATATTCAAGTGGTAAGACATAGCAACATTTAGAGAAACAAAACAACACAACCAAAAAAAAGCATTGTGGAAGAATGAAAAAGTACTTTTCGAAGTGTGCTTCAGATCAGTTGGATTTTAAGAAAACTCTGCCTGAGCAGATTATTTCCTTAGCACTCATTAAGGAAATCTTTTATAGCTTTTCTCTTAGCTATCTTAGAGTCCTAAGAACTGAAATTTCTCAGAATAGCAAAATTTTAGGTACAGACAGATATGTACTTAATCTATAATTGATTCAAAATTTCAATCTTTCATTGAAAACTTTCCTTTTCTGATCAAACTTGCTGTAAGTAGTATGAAGTTTGTGATACTGATATGCTCATTCGATCTCAAGTACTTTAAGAGTATAAAATTCTCACCTATCCCTTAAGAGCAGAACAAGTTTAGCAGTTCAGGGCAAGCAGTGTACGTAGAAAATGTTTTCAAGAAAATCAAAAGCTACAATTTTGGTAGTGTCATATTGCCGGCAGGCCAGTCTGCAATATAAACTTCCCATATCCAAATCCAACAGAGAAGTTTTAAAAATGAGAAGCTGTAAAGTGTTTTCATTATGTTGAATAAGCAGAACATATCAAAACTTAATATATTAATTTTACAGACAATACATTTTTGACAGATAATGAATTAACATGATTATTTTGAACATCACATAATAATAGATCATTTTAGCACAAAAGCATTTTAGCAAACAAAAAGGTCTCGTGAGCAAAAAAATGAAGGGCCCAATGGGAACACATACATAGCGGAAAGGTTTTAAGAGATGTACCAGTTTTCTGGAGGGGCTGATAGAAATAAAATCCAAACAAAAGAAAATTGTAGCAGACAGGTTCTATTTTATATATTATTTTGCTGTAACAAGAATACAAAATTTATTTTATCTGTATGTATATAATTACTACTTTGACTGATAAGGCATCTAATAGTGCAGTACATAAAAACTATGCTGGGGAAAAAAAGCCACATAATCTCTAATCCATTAATAAGAAATACTATGAACAAGGGAGGAGGATGGTGAAGCTGACCTAGATGCACAATTCCAGGTGTACATTATTGCCAGCTGCAGTTCCCACAGCCAGCTGTTGCCAGTGACGTGCACACGGACGCTGGCAGCTAACATGGACTGCCTCCATCAGCCGTGCCTCAAATGTCTCCTTTCTGCTCACGTGCACCTGACCATTAAAGCAGGTTGCTGATCACGTTTCATTACAGTATTCTTGCAGTCTTTTATGCCCAAATGAACAGCCACCTTACTTTTCAAACAGTGTTTTGCCAACTATTACCTGACAGAACTCTAGTCACTTTCAAAATGAGAAAAAATGTGAGCATTTCTAGAAAGTACAGATTGAGTAGGAATCTGAGCTGGCATTACAGAGCTGCATATCCCACAGCCGATTTCACAGTGGTTGTAGCTGACCTCAATACTGCATAATGCTTTCCTTTTCACCAAACCTCTAAACGCTGTCAATAACAAAACAGTTTGTTTCCCCAGCTCTTGCCAATAACGAAACAAACCCCAGAAGCTATAAACTATAATCTATCTCTGAAATTCATGTCATTATTTAGAGACTGAACACAATAATATTAAAAATTATTTGTTTTTTCTCTTGAACATAAAGTCAATACAGAGTAGTTTGAGGTAAAAATCTGAAACTCTGCTTCTCACTAGGCAACTGGCGTTCATGACAATTTTAAATGGTGTTAGCACTGTTTTTTAAATCTAAGTGAGAAGATACAGTATAAGATCTTCAAGACACTAGAGCGTCACCAAGTGACAGTGAATCAGCCAAAAATAAGACAAAAGTGTCTCAAAGACAGTAGTGCCTTATCCTCCCATGTTATCTTTAGCTTTTTTATTATAAAAACAAAACAAATTTCCATTAATTTTCTAAGAGGAGTGATCTGATTCCTTTCCACCCCTGAACTGTATTTGTTGAAGCTGTCTTTAAATGAAATACCAGCTGAAGACCTAAGCTGATTAAGGCTTTTTGAGGTCACTGAGCTACATGAAAGTAGATCAGTTTCCCAGCAATCACTTCATGTAAACCTACCTCAGTGCTCCATAAAGAATCTGACAATGCTGCAGCTTCTACCCATTCAAAGTTGTCTGGTTTTTTTTCAAATAGAGGACACTTCAGATATCAAATTAATGAACTTGTAAAATAGTCCAGTTGTAACACTTAACTGATCACTGCTCACTGATAAACTCCTCTTGAACTATTCAAACAGAGACGACCTATACTACAGAAGTTATGCAATATCTAAATTCCAGGCTGCAAGAATAAATTCAAGTCAGTAAGTACAGCAGTGGCTAATATCTCCGAATTATTTCCTTCATAGACCTTAGAACATGAGGAAAGAAGTAAGACATTTGGGTTATGTTTTGAATTGTACATAAGAGTTATTTTAGTCCTTTTCAAGACACTAAAGGTGTGGAAGGAGTGCAAACTTCCTCATAGCACCACCTTGTTTCTTCACAGTACAGCCTGATGCCAAGCAGACACGACCTAAGGCAGAGCTACTGCATCCAACAGAGGTTCAGTGGCTTGAGCCTCTGTACTATGCTACATTTTGAAACAGAGATGTTCCAATTGTCTTGGAATGGAGGGGGAAAGGGAAATATCTCAAAGGCCTTGAAAAACCAGGGAGAAGGATTAAATTAGTTCTTTCCCATTCCAAGATAATCTAGATTGTCCCATTGTAGGCCCTCATTAGATCTACTTGCCCTTCTCTCAGCACCAGTAATTCTTAAGCTCCTTATATATACCAACCTCTGCCTATGAATTCAGTACCCAAATAGCCCCTCCTTATCAGACTTCCCATTTCTCACCTAGCATTTTATCTTACCACCATCAGTTTGTTTCCTCACTCCTCTTTGTCTCACCTCCAGCACAGTCAGATTACACACCTATCTTCCCTCATAGGACAAACTCCACGGCAGGTAACAGAATCTGCTTAGGCTCTAATCCAGAGCCAAGACCTGACGTAGGCCAAGGCAGATCCAAAAGAAACTTAAGTGCTTTCCAGCCCCACACCATGCAATAAAGAATGCTCAAGAAATCAGGATGTTTAATTCTACTAGCAAAAGCTCCTAACGCTATATTCCTTCTAGAGACAGCAAGGCTCAAGAAGGCTGCCTCCCTCTAACATTGCCAATGCTTTGTGTTGAAAAAACCAAACCAAGCAACCAAAGCCCAAACACATACCAGATCCCACCCACATCAGACAAAACCCACCACAAAACCCCCATAACTGTCCAAAGCTTTAGTTCTAGACAATCATTTCTCTCACAGCAACCTAGGGCTTGAAACGTGGAAAAAGGCTGCAAAGTAGTTATGTTTCAGAATATCCTACTCTACAAATTTATTGTCATCTGCTCCTGAAGCTGACAAATGTAATTAAGCAATTATGCTCTCATAATCATTTTGCCAACCCAGACAGCAAAACCTGAGTAGTCCCTTTGCGGGACTTTGCCTTTTTCAATGTTTCTGGTTAGTATATTCTTCCCAGGGAAACACAAAAAGCTCTTTTGTATATATAATATAAAATTATCTCCAGAAAAATCTTGCTGTTTCTTCTATTTTTTTGATCCCTCCTTTGCTGATTCTAGGGTAGCTAACTATTCCATTTTGGAATAAAAATTCATGAATTCAAACTCACAAGGATTACCTATGAATAATCAATTAATATTTAATAGGAAATTGTTTTGTGTCATTAAATTTGTTACTGTGGTTCCGTTCAGCTTCATAAGAAATCACAGAGACAATTACTTTCATTAGTCCTTACCAGTCAAGCAGAAACAGCATTTTCTTATTATTGCTACTATTATCAACATCACTATAATAAGGAATTAGTTTGTAAGACAAGAACCTATAGCCTTTGATTGGAGTAAACAGGGTCCTATGAGACTGTTCTGCAAACACACCATTCCTCCCTTCTACACACCTTAATCTTCTCCTTGGCAGGGAGAGAAAAACCTAAAGACATATCAATTTGCTAAAATTCCATACAGTACATTGCTTTAATTGTACAAGATACAGCTATTCAGCTACGGGGCCTGATGAGATGTATGCCAGGGTGCTGAGGGAAATGGCTGGTGTTGTAGTAAAGCCACTCTCTATCATACCTGAAAAGTCATGGCAGTCAGGCCAAGTCTCCAGTGACTGGAAAAAGGGAAACATTGCTCGTATTTTTAAAAAAGGTAGAAAGGGAGAGCCAAAGAACTGTAGGCTGGTGAGCACCACCTCTGTGCCTGGGAAGATCATTGAGCAGATTCTCGCAGACGCAATGCTAAGGAACATGTAAGACATTGTTTAATGTAGATCATGACCCGTGTATCTTATGCAGAATTTGGAGATATTAAAAAACACTGACATGTTTAAAGTAACTAATTTTTTAAATGCATTGTATGAAGTATCTTTTATAATTAGCTGAAAAAAATACGGATACCAGTAGCTGAGTAAACGTCTTGGGCTCTGGAGAACTATCAATGACCACGTCAGTGTATAAATTTTGTCAATAAAAGCTATCACTGACTTAATACCTTTCTTTAAAATGTAGCTGATGGTTTAAGATTTCATAGTCAAACTGGTCTTGACATAAAAAAATCTACCACCCCAACAGTTTACACTGCATCTGGCCTCTGTGCAAGGTATGAGAAGAGACAATCTGATCTTCCTATGCCGAGTGGCTGAAGAATCAGGTGAATTTGATATAGACAAGATAGGTCTACATTTACAAATGCATTGGCTGACAGTGAACACTACTTGCAAAATGCTGATTCCCATAAAAGAGAGGATATTGACCTTCTTGCAGTTGCCTTTTATTGCCAGTGTTTGCATAAGAACACCATGAGGTATTCTCATTCATAAAGCATAACAGCATTTCATAGTCCACACCATGAAAAGTATTTGGAAATCACTTTATTAGATAGGCATGATAGCTAAAATTCCTTAAATTCAATTCCCAATGTGACTTTAGTACAGAGAATAAAGACAGGATGATAGAAACTATGTATGATTCACTGAAAACATTCAGTAACCTTAACATCAGTACTTGTTCTGTAAAAACAGAGAAAATGCAAGAGCCTAAAAACCCCCTTCAATCCTGTAAGTCTCACTAGCTAAGGGCTAGGTAATTTAAAATATTTGAATGACTTCCAAAGAGTAAAACATGATGCATTATGAAGAAAAGGTTTAAGAGCTAAATCACAAACATGCTAAGAAACTATTTTCAAAACCTGACAGTTTGCAAGACTGAGAGTCTTACTTGAGACTTATATCAATCTAACTGATTTATTATTCCCACAAAGAGCAAGTAATTACACAAGTTGTAAAAAATATTTTTTCTGGAGATCAGTCATTTTGATACAATACCTGTATCAGACATTAAATCCCTTTTCAGGAGGCAATCTAAACCCCAAATTGTTTAGCAAATTCCAGACCAGAAAAGGTAGCCTCATTTCTTGTGTTCACATACCTAAATGGAAGATATGGTGGATTCGATCCAGACAAAAGCATCCTGTAAGCTTCTTCTGGTGTTTTCTTCAAGTATATAATCTAAAAGGGATGGGGGAAGAGGGGAGGAAAAAAAAAATCAGCACTGAGCCTGAAAAGTCTTTAACCAGATGGTAACTTCCTCCTGCACACTAAACTCCTAAGAATGCAAGTTATACTCCTTCATGACATATACAGATCAGAAAAAGACATACCTATACAAAGAAAAGATTCAGGTATCAACAGAAACTTTCTGTTTTGTGTCAATCCCTTACTTTAAAAAAAGATAATTGGAATAAACAGTCATATACTGCTGCAACTGAGGGACTTTAATGTTGCATGAATTACTGTAAAATAGCTTACATTTAAAGCCTAAATTCTTGCTTATAGACAAAAGATCCTTAGAGGGTAATTCAGAGGACTTCAGGAAAAAGATGAGTTTCCATCTTATCATGGAGGTGTGAATCTGAAGTAGGGGCAAATTTGTACTACATGTTTTCCCAATATTGCAGGTTTTATTTGACAGAAGTTATGGCACTTCAAAACTGTGTCTGCTCAAAGACATGTATACATGTCAGTTTGAACTAAACATTGTTTGTTGTCTGTCCACACAGCTCATAAAGGCTCATAATAAAGACAGCAAGAGGAAACAGAAAAAAAATATTAAGAACACGAAAGGAAGGAGAAGAGGGAAAGATACACTGAACAAGCTCCTGAAAAAATCAAAAGTATCTCGGATGTCAAGAGCAATGCAATAACTGGAGGAGAAAGGATAATGAAATGAAGAGGAAAACATTACAGTACATGTCTTCAGCACCTAAAAAGTAGAGAATTCCGTTAAGAAAAATCAAGGAGACGTTTCCTGACTCGTCTGTATCAATGAAAACTCTACAACCAAACCTTAGCTTCATTTTTAATCTAATATGATGAATCTTCAGAGTGCTTTCATTCTGCAACAAACACAAATAAAGAAAACCCCAACAACACAAGAAGCCCATTGTGAATAACGTGGATAAAGTGAACTGGTATCTAAAAAGCAATGTGAGCAAAAGCTTAAAAAATACTTTATAGATAGTAACTGTTCTCTAACAAGAGGTTTTTTAACAAGGAACAAGGTTTTCTTCCCTTGCCCCACTGTCACTGTTGTAAGTCTTACCATGTGGCACTGCGACTTGTAGAACCCAGATTCAATAAATACTGAACATTTAATTTTTTTTCTGACATTTTCATTTTTATGTTCTCAACCTCCTGAGTGATGATGTGGTTGAAAGCTCCCCACAGTTAGGCCACTATGCAGGCACATGACATGGAGCAATACTGGCCACACGTACCCGCTGTCAAGAAAACCCGTATCATATTTCCTAAAAAGCTTACAGAACAAAAAGGGAATCCGTACTTTTCAAGTCCACCTTAACACTTATCCACAGTATTCCAAATGCACTTCGGATTAATCTTTTTCCCACCTGCACCTGCCATTTAAAAATTAGAAGTATATGGAACAGATCCCCTCTAGAGCTGCTTAGGTCACCAGCAAACAAAACCTTCATGTTTCAGGTAGGGCTGAGATGCCCAATTTAAATTTTTAAATTAGGAAAAAACACTCCTGCAAGGAAATAACTGGACATGCCGTAGTAGTTTGCTATAACCCAGTCATTTGCTGCATAAAAACTACAAACTTAAGAACTTAACAGCTTTCCTCCTTTTCTGGCATTACAGAAATCTAACAAAAGCTATTACTACCAAAGTACACAAAGTAATCAAGAAAGAAATATGTCCAGTCCACCTGCTACTTATAAGGAAAAGGAACAGGAACCAGGACAAATAAACCAGACCTCCTCAGTTAACTTTCAAACCCTGGTAGAACTGTGGTACACTGTTTATTAATCTGGGTAGGCTATGAAAATTAAATGAGAAAAGAAATGAATTCAATAATCATTGTGTCTCTGGTCTAGTAACTTTAAGAAGGCTGTGGGAAAAATCTTTTCTCCTTCCCACTCTGAATCTCGCTAATGACATGAGAAGCAACTGATCCTACCATGGTCAGTTAGAGATAAGTTTGTCATTTGGATTTTCAACGTTGAAGAAAATGGTATCCTATGGAAAAACATGTAGAGCATCTGCCAAAGCCATTCCCTGTGTAGTAAAATAAAAGGAGTTAAAGGACGAAGACAGGGTTTCCCTAAAACTACAGCAGAGTTTTCAAAGACAGCTTAGAGACAGATGAAATGACCATCTGCCCACCTCCCTAACGCAGCACCTCTAGAGAAGCCATTTCACACACAGCAGAAGTCTCTCAGAGAACGGTAAAGTGCCCCTGTGATCAGAAATACTTACAGCATATGCTCCTATTAGAAACGCTGCATTCGCTCGCTTCCGCTGGTCAAAACTGGTGTAGTACACGATCTTCTTTCTTGACAGACTGAAATACTGTTTAAAAGAAAACAAACAAACAAAACAGCATATTTACTGAGAAAAGAACACGCTTTAAGAATACGTCAGCAAACTCACTTTTCCAAAACTGCAAACCAGGTCAGAAGAAATTCTTATAAAGAGATTCTGAAAATTAAAGGATAAAAAATTAGTCATACTCTGGAACAATCTTCTTATATCACCGATAAATAAGAGTGCAAGGAAATAGCCACTATTTCTGGGCAGATCTCTTGGTTAGCTGTCCAAAAACATGCTATAAAGTGGAGCTGAACCAAAATCTTCAATATAAAAAACTGGATTTTTCCCTCCAAGTTTAAATATTTGAAACACTAGCTTATGAACACTGATTAAAGACATTGAAATTTTTAAACTAAAACATCCTCCTGTATATTAAACCTCTTTAATACATAATTTGTGGAGAAGACAAAAGAAAAACTCAAGCAATCAACCTTACAGGCATTTTATAAGTTAAACACTCTTCCATCTATACTATTTCAACAAAAGTGACGGACATCTTTAGAAAGCTTCATCAGCAAGAATTTATTTTAAAAGGTAAAAAAAGAAGGAAAAGGTTGCGTAAGAAAAGCCTGCAGAACAGGCCAGGCAAAGACAAAACTGGTAACACTCGCAATTCTTCTTTCTTTAGGAAGAAAAGAAGCCTGTATCAGAATCCTGTAGACAAACCTCCCATTGAAAACAAAATCAACAAGCACCAGAAAAGAACCATAATGACAAGCTGTGGCAAAGCTATTTAAAGCCAGAGAGACAATATTGTCACTTAAAAATGGCAAGTTCGACAATTTACCGCATTAGTAATTTCTTAAACTTCATGAATTGCCACACTTCCATTATATTCTGCTACACTATGGCATGTTTTTCCTGACCAATTTTTACAGCACTCCTACAGTTTTGAGGAAGTCATCAACACGTGCTAGATTCTGTTTCTAAATATTTGAAGCATTTTTCTATTTTAAAAGTTGCACATTCTAAAAAATGCCCTAATACCAGTGCTGTTGTTACCCAAGTTCAGATTTTTAACTCTTGGTGCTGTTGACACTTGGGGAGGGGAGATAAGGTAACTGCTGCAGAATAGTGTTTCATTTGTAGTGCCAACTGTATTTCACTTCCAGAAATCTGTCAATGTCAACTCTCATCTCAAACCTTGTTGCAAATTTTAGAACAGTTTTAACCGCAGAATCAAATTTTACGAAAAAGTCAAATAGCCGATGGACTCAGGAGAGAACTGATGGAGGTACCACGGCACATTTCTTACTCCCAGCCCCTTTAGTCACAGTTCTAACTGCACCTTCCAGCCTGGTCTGACAAGCCACAACTGCCAGAGGTGGAAGGAGTGAGAGTTAATGCAACTGAGTGTATCTAAATAGGGCTGTAATTCTTGAAATAGCTGGTGGCTGTTGACTGGAAGAGGTTGTATCTTGAGGCCAACAGCAATATCTCTCTCAGTGTATATGCAAACATACAAAGCACAAGTAGTTACTTAATTAGTGAAGCATTCAATTATTACTAAAACTTGACAAAATGAATCCCAGTACTTTAAGATTCCTCCCTTCTTCCCCCTCCTCAATTTTTTAATTTTAGTGTTCTTTAACTGCAATTCCACCCATGATGTGTAGGTGGGATGAGATTACAGTAGTTATGCAACACTGACAGAACTTCAATTATAACTTATTGACTATTACTTATTTTAAAGCAAAGTTCTTTGCAGCAGTTTACAGTTCACCTAAAACACTATTTTAAACTGCAAAGCTAGCTAGTGAGAAGTAAGTTCTATGTAATAAGACCATATTTCTTGTTTTATTTTATAGAATGGAATTTTTAATCATATGGGTATATCAAGTCATTCCAATTTTGAGACACTTTTGTGCCTGAAGTAGCCATAACCTGAAATTTCCAGAATAGATGAAAACAATGTATCAGTTTTATTGCATCATTTTCAAAATGTAAGGGTTTAATCCTTGTTATATGAAATATTTGAGTTTTGAATCCTGACTAAAACTTTAACACAAAATTGAAAACTGACATTAATGCCTTCTAGCATAGCAAGAAGTGAAAAACAGCAGCACAATTTAACTTTTCAGAAGCCTATAAAACAAATCACTGTTTTTATTGCACACTAGTTACAGAAAATTATGTTTTACAGTAGGTGTTTGCTGAAGCATCAATGCAGTACATCTGTTAACATTAACATGCAATTTGTCACCTCAGTACACTTCCATTATCAAAACTAAGCTATATGATCTATTTTAAAAAATATTGATTTTCTGACCATATTTAATAAGCTACGTCTACTCCTATGGCCAGGTTCAATGATAAGCTTTCACAACCTTTCTGGGAGGTGACTGTTTTTACAGCTCCAGAGCTCCACCTGAATTAGGGCTTTAGTTCCCTTAAGCACTGCACAACTCTGAAGAACCGAGAATGTTTCAATAAGGACTTTTTCAATACAGGTCAGCTAGGGAAAAACTATAGTTGCAGGTAACATAGTTGCGAATAATCTTTTTTCCACAACAAAACTAAGGCGCGCACACTACGAAGCACTATAAATACTCTTTACCAGTTTCACACATCATTAGAAGATAAATTTTAACAATATAACATAACAGTATCTGTCAAGACATATCCCAGAAGAACATACTGAAAAACAATATTGTGATATAAAAGCAGAGGTTACACACAAAGTGTAGCAGTTTTTGCTTTAGGTGATAAAACTAATTCATAAGGTGTATGAGAGGGTTATAGAACATTCACTTTCACTGTAAGATTATGTTTTTCAGAAGTTCCTTGTAGATCTCAAGAGAGATTTACTTGCAGAGAAATTGATGACAGGATTAGAAAGTGATGTGGTGGACAATTACTAGATTGATAGCTGTGTAAAATCACCCTTTTATTTGACAGCATTTTATATAATGAACATGGTTTAACATAGTTGCACTGTTCAAGCAAGAAATTACTTCAATGTGTTCAATAAGCCTAGATCTGTGCAAATTCAACTTTTATATATATAAACACACAGGTGTATATATAGGTAATATGTACATGTAAATAGCAGTGAATACTAGACTGCCAACCTTAATAGAAAATAATTAATTTAAACATGTGCATGCAAACCTGCCTCAAAATCTAGGCTGTCCTAAAGGAGATGCTTTGCAATTACTCTAGTTTCATGTGTATGTCCAGCAGTTTATTTATATTAAAACAAAAAACTAAGCCGAACCCCTCTATGATTCAGCAGCAATACAGTTAACAAAAAATGTTAACCCCATAGTTTATAAGCCTGTACCTTTCCTCTCCTGCCTTTGAGCTTCAATACTTGTATCACTTACATCAGCAACACTCCTTGATTACTTCTGCTCCTTAATTTATCGAGAATGTGTAAGGCTATCTACAGATAAAACACAACAGTTTTTTAAAGGCAGTTTTTATGAAATCAGACTTAAAAACAAGAAAAAAAGCTTTTTTTCATAAACGAAGCCCAGTTGCTTAGTCAAGTGGTTTTTTTTCCCAAATAGACTTCAAATAACAAGTAGGAAGACAGCACAGACAAGCATCTTTTCCTTGCTCTTGACTTGGATAGTCAAAATCATCTTCACAGCAATCAGCAATTGAAAAATTACAAACACAACAAGGTCAGAAAGGTTAAGCATAGCCAAGACTTTGCCTCAAACTTTTTTGGCACATGGATATCTGAATAAATTCTTCACCTCTTCAGAAGATAACTACTTACTGTTTTAAAAAATCAGTCAGCATAAAGTTACAACAGTACTTTAAAATGTTGGTCTGCCATTAGCACATTTCAAACTGCTACCCTTCTTCCTCACCAGTCCCCCAAGAAAGGAGAGGGGAAAGCAGAACACTACCTCCATGTCAAACTTCCCTCCCAAAACAGAAACCAATATAGCTGAAATACTTGAAAGGGAAGTTTGCGGGGCTTTCTAGTTTTACTGAGATCTTACACTTTCATTTCTCCTGTTCCTATCCATACAAGTTTTAAAATTAAAGAAGTTCTAAATTGCTTTTGAGATGCCATACCCATACCAAAACCATCATGTTTGTGAATAATTTCTTTTTGTGCAGTACATCAAAATTCTTTTCTTAAGAAAAGTACATTAAGTGATTACCAAACCAAGTACACCAAATCATCTGGGCCTGAGCACTATGATTGTTTCAGGGTCCCAAAAGTGTTGCAGTATGGAAATAGCAACTATCCCATGATAATCCGCAGACTGTTTTACTTCCTATGATCAAACAACTCCTGCTGCTGGTCACAGGACACCCTTAAGGCAAGGGTGTGCAAGCAGCAGTTTCCCAACAAGACTCCCTCTCTGTCCTTAGTTCAATCTGCACTTCCCATCTCTGAAACACTCAGCACAGGCTGCTTACACACCACCTGGTGCCACATGAGAATTACATACTTTGGCTGCTGCAGGGCAGATAAGTCACAGGTCATGAACTTGTGAACACACTAGTGCAGGCCCCAGAACTCCTCTTGGGGACACGAGTGAAGGAGACATAAGAAGATGAGGCATAGAAATGGTGACCCTGTAATTCTGGCCTGGGGAAGCTGAGCAGCAGCCACTGTAGCCAGGCCTACAGTACCCAGCAGATGCACCCCTCTGAGGCATGTAAATACACATGCAGAGGCAGGCTTCAGCCCTGGGACTCGGTCTCACAAGCCTACCCACCCACTGCAGATGGTATCTAAACTAGGATAGAGTGTGGCACATATTTTAACTACTAAAAGAGCAAAGCTTCCATTAGCAGTACTGGCCTGCCCCAGGGATAGTGCCAATCAGCCAGACTGGAGTCTATTTATTCATATGTAAGTTTCTAATACCACTCTGGCAGTGTTCCAAGCTTTGGCTGTTTGATTCCAGGTATTACTTTCACGTGGTTGCACTATCAGGTTACCCTTCTCTCTTAAGCACTAGGAGTTTAATTTAGCCTATTTGGAATTAGCCGCTGGCAAGCCGGCAGCAACAAACTGCACTTCCTCCCAGTGGAGACTTCTCTGTCCTGGTCCTGGCCAGCTGTACCCTTCACCCAGCAGTGCAAGTACATTCACTCTTTTGAAAAAATAGAGGTGTTACATTAAAGTGACATTACAGTTTGCTAAACCAACCCTGCAAATATCAGGGTTAATAGTTCAGTTCCAGTTTAGCTCCCTTGTTTATTTTTGCTATCCTAACATCCACTCTTCATCATCATGCTTACAAGCCACTTCTGACTATTAGCTTGCCTCATTCAATGAGCAAGATGATGGTCTCACAACAAGAATAAAGACTGCAGACACATTCCTGTTTAATACTGAACCATTAAAAAAACCCTGAGGTATTTATTAGTTGCATACTTATTTTCTGGGTGAAACTCTTGATACCTAGGTTCAAGACTGAAGGCATACAGTAATAGAGGAGACTGTATCAAGGTCCCAAACTGATCACAGTCTCAATCTGAATCTGGAAAAGACAGAACTGATCTCTCTAGTTCCCATGGGCACAGTGAAGTTAGAATAGTAGGTTCATTACTGGCTCTTCTCTGAAGTAACTGCTTCACAGAGCAAGCATTCTCCAGTTTTTAATAATTCAAATATAAGGGCACAAATAGCAGAATTAAGGTAAAAAAAAATAGCTTCCTACTGAGTGACACTTATTGGTCATGTGTTTGAACGGGATAGTGGCACTGCAAAACAGGGTGGTAATGTATTTATAAGGTGT
Source organism: Pomatostomus ruficeps (assembly GCA_013400735.1). Taxonomy (NCBI): domain Eukaryota; kingdom Metazoa; phylum Chordata; class Aves; order Passeriformes; family Timaliidae; genus Pomatostomus; species Pomatostomus ruficeps. Next base: position 64,232 of record VYZT01052220.1, read on the forward strand.
TTGGTGTTATCAAATGGCAAATCCAATGTTTTCCCAATATAAGCACAGGCATTCAAAATTACAAATAGCAGAGTTTAACTTTTTGTCTTTATAAATATATTTTTTAAGTAAGAAGCAATGTAAATGTAGAAGTACGTTTTTTCAAGAAATTTGTAGCAACTTTACAAGCTCCTCAGTTTGCAGAACCTCCTCTTAAGAACACATGGAATTCAGCATGCACCTGAAAGCAGCAGATAGCATGAATCAACTTAGCTAAGGGTTTCATTTGTGCCCCTAGACATAATGTCATTTTCAATAAAGGCACTCTTAACAGTGGCCAGAGCAATCACATCTGTTGTCCCATTTTCCCCATCTTTTCATAACAGGTCTAATGTTTTATATGATAAAGATTCTAAATCTGTAGTTTTCAGTGAAGGGTTTCCTAACTATTTGTCCACAAGTTATATCAATTAGCATTTTGGAATTAAAACATCTGTTTCATCTATACATGCTGCAAATCACTTCTTCACAGGTATTTGGGGAAGGTTAAGTCTGCAGCTGTACATTGGTTCAGTGGGTCTGGCTGGGGTGGAGCTGAGGTCTAGCCACAGCAGCCATGGTTTAGACTTCTCACCAAAACTGTGTTGATAACACACCCATGTTTCACCTACTGCCAGGCAGTGCTCTCAGAGTACCAAGGCCTTCTGTTTCTTGCTCTGCCCGTGTCCCCTTTCCCACTGAGCGAGACTTAAACAGTGAGATTTCAGGACCCATGTTTTGTTCTTTTTTTGAATACCTGTTTTCTCAGTTATTCAGACCAGCATACATACTTCATTAGCTGCAAACCTGTGACACAACCAGTGGATTTTGTTACTTTTGCCTTGAAAGTGTTAAGGTTATGCAAAAGATGAACACAGCCTTCAGTAACCTGCCTCACCTCCCAAGCCAGAATGAGGGCATATTAATTTCTTTCACTCTTCAAAGGAAAAAGAACTCAGAACAAAGAATATCCTTAGAGCTTAGCTGTAACCTTCTGGCTAGTGAGTACACAACCACTTTCAAACTGGCTCATTTTATTTCAATGTGAAAATACATAAACATAGGAACATTGTTTTTAAACAAAGCTTACCTTTAATTTCTTATTTAGTTTACAGCAGTATCTGTATAACATTGCCAAATTTAAAGGTCCAAAATCTCCATAGAAACTGTGGAAAAAAACAAACCAGTGTTATTTATACAAAAGACCTAAGCAAATTTCAACATGCATGTTCTTGATAATTAAAGCTGGAAATCAAGGATACCAAGTATCCAATACACATGGAACAACAGGTGAGTCCTTTACTGATAAATTTAAAAGGACAGTAATAACAATTAATTTAAATTTATTTGGAGTTTCAATTTAAGATATTCCAGTAACCACCTTTCCCATTATATACACACACTAACTACAGAATCTTTTTCTTCATCCCATGATGTCCAGTCTGGTTTTGGCCAAAACCAGAGTGAAAAACTTGAAGATACAATCTACATTTATTTAAACCATGCTGATGTAATCCTAGAGATTCTACAACTGCTTAAAATGAGAATATATCATTACATACTATCAAGAATAAGCGAAATAGATTTTCTTATGGGTAATAAAATTTATTTAATAATGTCTAGTCTTGATCTCTGTCTGAAATTTAAAATCTTTTCTTTATATCCCTTCCTTCACTATTCCAGAGATTAGATATTACATACTCATTTTACATGTAATTATGTTTCCTTGTGTCCCCCAAATCCTCTTGCCTCTAGGCTGTTCTTTCAAATTATTATTTCATGTGCTAAATATCAACTTCTCATTGTTCTTGTTTCTCTCTTCTACACTTTTAAACTGAGTTACTTTGAAGCATCAATCTCTGGCCTTAAGGCAAAAGCTAGGAGCAGTAGTCTATTCAGGAAAATTATTGCACAACAGGAGTTCCTGCTAGGGAGTTACAGTGCTCTTCCTACCAAACCCTCTATATATAGGCACCTTACAAGTAACAGCAGCCTTTATGCAAGCAACTTACAGCAACCTCTTCTAGAGCTTTCTCCCTCTCTATCATTTGTGCAAAATTGCTCAAAATTTAAGCTGCAAACTTCCTCCAGTAGTTTTCCTTTCGTGTAAAAAAAAAAATCTTTATCTTGATGGTCTATGCAAATCTATTGAAGCACACCTTACCAACTACAGTGAGAATGGACTATAACTTAAACTGCTTTAATCTGATCTGCCTTAAGTCTTTTCGATAAAAGAGACAGGAAGCTTCTCACCTACTGACAAACAAAACAAGCCATCGGCATCTGAATGCATTTCACTTACGGAACCACGAAGGAAAAAGCTGTTCTGGACTTACGGTCTTTGAAGGAATAAAAAGTTACTGAAATTACATGATAGAATAGATAGTAGTACCTATCAAGCTTTCTTCCCTACGGCAAAAGGTTTATTTTCCAGGAAAACTCATTAGATTCCAGTTGAACATAAAAAGAAAACTTCCACTTTGAGGGCAGTCAGACACTGGGAAGTAGTTGCACAGAGAGGTTGTAAAGTCACAACCAAATTGTACACGGATCTGAACAACCTGCTCTTGTCAACCTTGCTTTGAGTCTGTGGGTTGCATTACCTATCTGCAGAGGTGCCTTTTGGCTTCACCCATTCTGCTATTCTGAGCAGACACAATAACAAATTAGGAGTGCTTTATCTTTTTAGTGTTTATTAACATCATTAATATCCTCCTCCCCAGATTCTCTCAAACAAGAAAGCCAATACCAGTGCAAAAAGAGACAATTATGGGAGTTTGATCACTCTCTAGGACAAGTAGCACCTTCCTGCCACACCAATGCTATTTCAGTATCACCTACTGTACAATATCAAGTAACAACGCAAGTGTTAGTTAAGATTCAGTTCAGCGCAAAACATTATGATGCAATTACAGAAGCTAATTAGCTGGGGAAAAGACCAAGCTGTCCAACTACTAGAACTTAAATTTGCAGGTAGGACAGAAGTTAACTAAACCAAGAGAAAACTGCAGCACCAGTAATGCAGTGTTTAACTTCAGAATTCCTCATCTTCTCTAAGTCTGCCAGATATGGTCAATAGTCAAAGTTACTTTTAAAACAAAACCCTCCATATAGTTTTCCATAGAGATGAAATAAAAAGGTTCTAAGGACAAGTATGAGTTGAGACAAACAAGAAGTTAAAATTGGAGCACTTAACAACACTGGAGCGATGGTAGCTGCTAGAAAAGTCATATAGAAGGCTTCTTTACATCTCCTCCATACAGCTGCAATAACACATAAATCAAACACCCCCACCCTATCTTTCTCCATCAACTTGAGAACATTCTTTCACTTAAATATGGAAGTGTAAAACTCATGGTATTAAAATTATTTTGGAAAAATACTTTTTAAAATATTGTGGAATTCACGGAATGGGACTATAATTGAGTTGCTATAATACAGAATACTTTTTAAAAAAACATTGTGAGCAAAATATCTGAAAGATGTAACTGAATACGCACTTCATCTAAAAAACTGAAGAAGTACAGCCATGCTTCAGGATAAGTTTTTATTATAATTCATTTGCTAGAAGTATATCAGTATGAAGTCGTATATCCACTTCTGCTTTTACATGTGATTAAATTCAAACAGCAGTGTAGGAAGAGCACATGAAAATCAATTTACAAATTTATCCACAAGACAAATTACCATTTTGGTGAGTAGAAGGATAAAATACATTTGGGTCTATCCAGGAAGTAATTGTATTTTTACAAAATGAAGCTATTCAGCTTCTCTCAGCCACCAGGTTAAAGACATGACAATCTTTGACTATTTTTCCATCACTTATTACCATTAAGAATCCTGTGCTTCTCTTAACACAGGGGAGTGGGGGGGTAGAAGTATTTGTGTTTAAGACTCTGTTACTACACCTGTTTGTCTATGCTGCAGAAACAAGGTATTTCTCAGAACCTAAACACATCCAAAGGAAAGGCACTTTCCACCCTGCTGCATCAGCATTACCACCCATACATGAAACCACTGGCAATTCCCAAGCCATTTCCCTACCTCCATATAGGTAGTACAAACCAGCCACTGACTTGGCTGACAAAACACTGAGGTTGATCTGTGAGGGAGAAAGTTAAAATAAAATGCGTGTAACATAACCTTTCTCCTTTTAATACCTCTATATTGGAATAAGTAAATTATCCTTTCTTTAATGGGGTTAAGTGAAACAAGTGCTTTACAAACCTTCAGATCAAAAGAGTTCTCTGAAAGATAATACAAGGCTCTGTACTGAAGTCAATGAACTGATCTACAAAATCTTTCTTCAATTTACATTCCTAGACCTAAATACAGTTTCTAACATGTTTAAGCAGAAGGATGTAATTCTATGCACCCTCATTACTTTTTCTATAAAAGGTCATTTTTGTGCTTGAATTAGTGACACTTGATCCTGACTCACCCAAAGGATTTTCATCTTAAGACCAGAATTTTGAGTAAATATAAGTGGAACATGGGGAATGGGTGGGATACAGGGAATGGGGATGAAATGACACACCAAGTCACCATCCGAATAGAGAATTTTATTTGGCAAGAGTTGAATATCAACATAAGAAAAGTCAAATCTTATTATATGATAGCCACTGCTAACAATTCGTCCAATATTATTTTCCTTCCATCTCTTTTACATCTACATGTTTTAACAAAGCATTAAAATACAGTAAGAAATTGGAATGCCTCTGAAGCTTAAGCCAGTTAAGAGAGACAGTCATTTACAATGGAAGTGGAAACCAGAGGAACAGAAGGCAGGTATGGTATTAATTAACATTTAATTATATTTTGTTTTAATCAAGTACCTAGATGATACATTAAATTATTCTTCCCCCTCATCCCATGGAGACTTGCTATCCTTACACTTCTTGAACCAAGTAGCAAAACCCCAGAACATACCAGATGAAATACCAGAAATACTCTGCTTCAAAAATACCATCATGATGCCACCTGGAAGCAGTAGCGTAAGTTTCTGGTATCTGTTTTCTCCTTAGGATATGCTCCTAGAACCATTTCTTCCTACTTGTAATTTGTTGCAGTATAGTATCTGGGGCATTTGCTGTACTGTGTCAAAGGAATGGTCATCCCCCTAGAAAGGCCAGCCCATTGGTCTACTCTGTCATGCAAGCAGTTACTGTAAATTCTTCCAGGGAATTTAATGATGAAAGAAATGCAGCTCACACTCCTTAGGAAGAAGTCGTTTCCAACTGCAGTTCCATGGGATGCCACATGAAGGTGCCATGAGTCAGGTCAAGCCTGAACCAGCACTTCTGAATGGAAACACCACTTTTTACTAATATCTGAGCCTTGTGCTAGAGAAAAATTATAAAGAGATTTCCCATATTGAATGATTAGATGGTGCCACTCAATGAAGGAATACTATAACCTAGCAGACTTTTAACTGAATTGATAACCTGTATAGAATCACAGAGTACGCTGAGTTGGATCATGGAGGATCATGGAGTCCAACTCCTGGCCCTGCACAGGACACCCCAAGAATCCCACCATGTGCCTGAGGGCATTGTCCAAACACTTCTTGAACTCTGTCAGGCTTGGTGCTGTGACCACTTCTCTGCAGAGCAGGTTCAAGTGCTCAGCACTGAACTAGGTGAAAAGCCTCTTCCTGATATCCAACCTAAACCTCCCCAACTCAGCTTCAGGCCATCACCTCAGGTCCTCTCAGTAGTCACCAGAGTGAAGAGATCGGAACCTGGCCCTCCGCTTCCCCTCATGAGGATGCTGAAGACCACAACCATGTCTCCCCTCAGTCTCCTTTACTCCAGGCCGAACAGACCAAACAGCCTCAGCTGCTCCTCAGACGGCTTTCCCTCCAGACCTTTCACCATCCTCATGCTCCTCCCTTTGGACACTCTCTCAATGTCTTTCTAATATTGCAGTGCCCAGAACTGCCCCCAGCACTCGAGGTGAGGCCGTCCCAGTGCAGAGCAGAGCAGGACAATCCCCTCCGCTGCCCGGCTGGCGACGCTGGGCCTGATGCCCCCCAGGACAGGGATGTCCCTCCTGGCTGCCAGGGCACTGCTGGCTCATGTTCACCTTGCCATGGACCAGGACCCCAGGGCCCTTTCTGAGGCGTTGCTCTCCGGCCTCTCATTCCCCAGTCTGCCCGTACATCCAGGATTGCCCCAGTCCCAGGTGCAGAATCTGGCACTTGCCCTTGTTAAAATTTCATACAGCTGGTGATTGTCCATCTCTCTAATTTGTTAAGGTCCATATTAACATCAGTCAATCTATCAGCCCAGGGTATCATCTTTCAAAGATAAAATGCATTACTTATACTTTACTCCACATGCCTGATACTTTTCCCTACAGAGCAGTTTTACACCGCCATTCACTTACCATCAGGGCATGATATTTCTTGCTTGCCAACTTATTCAGTAATTGGTTTAGTAACTTGAAAACAGAGGCACCATTTAATAACTGAAATAATTTTCTGGAGTACATATCCCAGAACTGGAGCACAAGTACTCCTTAAAGTTTGAAGTTTGCCTTCTTGAAGACTTGCAATCATATAAAGCCATTTTCCTGCCAAACCAGGAGCCCCCCAAGCTTGCAATTACTTAAGTCAAAAGATAAAACCTAAGTACCTGGTGAAATAACAAAAATACAGCTTCCTAACTGTAAAACCTCGCTAATTTTTCAGCATTGTACAAATGTCCAGCTTTCTATTAAAATTAAGCAATGAGACTGTTTCTCTTACTGTGATTCATTCTTGTCTTGCTCCTCCCTCCCTCTTTCCTATGCAGAAACATTCAGCTTCCTACACTCAAGGGCCTTGCTGCACCTGTTCTGAGCCTGGCCATTGAACATTACAAGACCCAGCTGATGCAGAAGTGGCCAACTGATAATTACAGCTACTTGCTTCAAATTATAAACTGAACATATCTCACGTGCAACAAAGTCTCTGGATGAGAGAGGATCAGTCTGCACATTCATTACAACTTAACTGCTGGTTGGGAAATCTTACCTATTCAGGCTTCTTTCTCCAACTCTGGTTTCCTAGAGTGTATTTCTCCTTCCCACTTCTCAAGCACATGAAAAAGGTGGGCACTGTTTTCCTGCTATAGTCCACTGATTCCAGTAACTCATGAATTGTTAGGAGCTTTCTAATTGGGCTGAGACAAAATCCCTAATGCTTAATACTACTTAGGGATTGCATGCTCCTGAACAGACAAAGGATGAGACAGCAAATATAACCCTGGAAATATCTGAAGCCAAGAATAATGCAGAGGCCCTGGATTACACAAAAAACCCCATGTATTAAGTCCATTTCCTCCTGGAAGTTCCAAATCCCCCTCAAGATCCTGATTCTTCAAAACCCAACAACTCATAGATCTAAGTTACAGATAATTAAATAGTTATTCCAGATAGATGATTTTTTAATCCAATGCTTCTTTATATCAAAAACACATTATCAATTAAAAGGTTCTCCCATAAAAAGTTTCTCTACCGAAGAACCTTCAGGTCATGTCAGAAGCCTTGTCTCTTTGGAAAAAAAGCCATCTTAACGGAGGCCAAGATGCACATAAGGGGTTTCCTAAACAAGCTACATTCCCATCCAATATAAAACTGGAGCTTAGAAAGCTGCTGTTTTATCCTGGTACCCTTTTACTGAAAAAAAAAAAAAAAAAAAGGAAGAAAGACCTCAGTACTACTGGCAAATGCTTTTATCTTTTACTTATGAGAAAACACAGACAGATATGGTAAAGCAATGTATAGGTATAAAATTAAGTTGGGAAATTTCCTTTTTTTCATTTAGGACTTCACCTTACCAAGTTACCTTGGTCATCCAATAGTCAAGGTCAAGTCTTCAAAATCACTGATGTGAACAAGGAACTCCCTGTTTGCTGCTGATTGTTGCAACAAGGCTAAGTTTTCTTTTTCCTTTCGAATGATTTAAGCCACAGAAAGATGGAGTTCACGTTTTCTATGCAAGTACTGTTACTGGAGCGCCACAGAAAAGCAGCATTTAACCAAAGCAAAACCAGATAGGCTAACCCTTATTCTTGCAGTAGAAGAAACAGTAGTCATTTAATATTGTTGCAGCTAAGCATTTCAGAGTCTTATTCTATTGCTTCACAACTGAAGTAGCTATCATGAAGACTGCTGTGAAATGGGCAAGTAACACACCACAGCTTGAAAGTTTTAGTGCAAAGCATGATATACAGAGACTATCATATTAACTACTTCTACAGCTGCTTACACAATGTCAGAGATTAGATCTGCAAAAGCCGTTTATATAAGAGATCCAAAGTCACAACAAATGACTGAATAAAACCTCGTATAAAAATAATACGAAGGCTGCCATTATAATTCATCAGTAAGAGATTCCTGTTTCACATTACTTAAATTCTGATTTTGTTTGAGAAAACTACTCAGAAATAAAAAGGACATTAAAAGTTGCTTTGATAAAACTATGTGAAAGCCAAGTTAACCAGTCAAGTGTAGTATTCTCAACCCAGATCTGTTTACTGGAAGGTGAAATGTGAAAGACGCTATTCTTAGAGAATAAAAAGCTTCTTACTAGTGCCTAACTCATTAATTGAGGTCTTGCCTAGGCAAGGTTTGCCTATTTGCCAAATGACAATCTTCATCAAGATGGATTATTTCTCATTAACTCCACTTTTCTGAAGTAATAGTTACCTGTACTACACTACCCTGAAAGACTGTGCTCCTTTATAAGCAGTAGTGCAGACTTCCTCAGGAGGAACCTCAGAGTTTCAGAAAGACTCTGAGAAAATCATACAGAAACAGAACTATGAAAGAAGAGATTTCAGAATTGTATCATTCCATTCAGGTTTCTTGTTCTCTTAACTGAGGCATTTGCATACCGTTTCCCTGGCATAACAGGTTCAAGGTTAAATTGCAGCACATTTAACTAAAATAGTGACAGTTCTAGAAGCAAGTTCCTAGTCAGCTAGCATTTGAGATAGGCTTAAATGGTTTTAAGAATGTCTTTATTATCTTTTTAAAGTGTGAATGTTTAAGTTCGACAATGTTATGAAGTCATTAGCACAGTTGAAAACTTCAAGTGAGAACTGAAGGCTAAAGTGCTCAAGATTACATAACCACACTTTGTGTATAATTTAGTGATAAATCATGTGACAAGCTACAAGAGCAAGTCAACCCCAAACTTCCCAAACCATGAGATCTAGCAGTTTTGTTTAATACATGGGGTATAGTACTAATGCACAAAATTGCTTCCTTATGTCTCTTCAAGAGTGGGGAAAAAGAAGGAAAGCAAAGAGTTTTTAAGTACTATGTGATCCAGTAACAGGCTCTCTGTAATCAGGCAACTCCAAACCTACATATTCATGAGGTTTTCAGATCAGATACTGCTTCACTGAGGCAAACTGACACCTCTGTAAAGTCAGCTAAAATAGAATCCTGTAACTAGCTAACAGACTAAGAGCCCAAAGAAAAGCAGTTTACTTCCAAGCACAATGAAATATCTCTGTCTAGTCACTCCAGTGAGGCATCTAAGCAAAGTTAAGTCAATAAACAATTGTATTAACGTAACTATTTACATACCTCACAGGTGCTGAGGACTTAATGCCTGAGTAGACATCTCCTACCCGCCTCCTTGGAACTCTGAACAACTCATTTGATTAAAAAGCAAAAGTGGCTGTGGAATTCTAAGCACAGGAACCTCCCAGGCAGGCCATTTCCATGAAGACTGCAAACCACTGTTCTGAGCTACAGCACTTCACAACTCACTTCCAAATATTTATTTTGCTATCATGTAACAAATACTTCTGATCACTTTCTCAGAAAGAAGACCGCATTTCTAAGGAAGTGAAGAGACCATCTGATCTGGTGTACTAAAGTTACACTCTACTACTGCTTACAGACAAGCCCTAATGTCAGCCCTCCCCACTTTGTGTGCAGCCCGGGAAACACAACAGACTCATGTCAAGCTTGTTCATGAGCATAAGGGAAGCTATAGTAAAGTTAGTACTTCCTCAAGAACTGAGTCTTGCATTCTATTCCTCAATTTACCTCTAGCTCTCCAAATTCAGGAAAATATTAAAAATATACATAAAATGGTAACCCTCCTGACACCTGCTTTTATTTCCCTGACATCATATAAACTTCCTTGGATATGAGGGGGAAAAAAAAAATTAAATCAGGCATGAGTTTATTACCAGATATTGCATACACTGATAGGGATGGGTGCTGCAATACAAATACCAGGGGAAAGTTTAGCAATTATATGTAAAAGGTTATTACACAATTCCTTCATAGCACCTGGTAACTGTCACTTATTTTTTACCTCATATCACATTTTAGCATTTTATGAACATAAAAGGGAGAGTATCTTTATGGTATCAAATACAGGACAACAACTTTAAAATAGGCCAAAGAGATTAGGAACCATCAATTCAGAACATACACCAGAAGTTATGTGTTTGAAGTCCTCAGATGTGCCCTAGAAGGCAAAGGAAACTTTGCTTCCCTCCATTACCTGGTAATTATATCTGGTATCACATTACACCCTCATATGTAGTTAACACTGGGTTAAGGAGTATATCTACACAATTTCCTTTTAAGGAGTATACATACAGAATTTACTTTACATGTTAAAGAAATTACTTTCCTCCCCACCCCCTTCAATCTTCTCAGTACCCTTTTTTTTTTTTAAATATGACTGTCCTCACACAAAATACCTCAGTTACGGGCCTTGGTTAGTACGTTCATCTGTAACTAACACTACAGAACTGCTCCCCCTTCCTACCCACAAGATCAAATGCCATATAAGATTCCTTCACACTTCCTAAAAGCACATTAAAAACTGAAACATAATACAGAAGTCTGGAAGAGATACAAGTATCCTTTCTTAAAGAAAATGGAACAATTTCATACAAAACAAATTGCTCAGGACCTTCCCCAATTGACTTCTGCTCTCAATATTAGGTCAGCCTTCCCTTAGGATACTCACAAGGTCCCTTCCAATCAAAATTCCTTAATGATCATTAAAAAACTTACTTCCAACCCAAGCAGCCCATTACAAAAGTCAACTTTTGGAATGCACCACTGGGAACTCCAGTAGAAGACACACAACTTAAGATAAGAAAGACTCAAAAATGTGTAGAAAAGATACCCTGAAACCACAAGCTGTGCATAGAAAGTAAGCTAAAAACCAAGGAATATTGGTTTACATCTTCATAGAAGCAGTACTGGTCACTGGAGAAAGGAGAGAAGAATGGCTGATGCTCACAATTGCTTCAAACCATGTGGAAAGCAAGTTATACTTAAAACAGAAACACAGTTTTTGTTTCACTTCTGCTGCAGCAAACCCTGTGTCAAGCAGACAGATATACATCATCACACAGAAAACAGTTGATCTGGGAATGCAGTGCAGAGCACCAACTTTTTAACCACAGCATAGAGTATTTACTCTATTTGTTTAATGTATTTTATGTCCTTTAATAGCATTCACAACTATAATCGGTTTTACTTTTTACCTTCTATGTGTAGTCAGCATCTTACAAACACATGAACCTTTTACTTCAGAGAAAATACTTTTTCTGCTGTTCTAAAGATAGCACTTCCTGATGGTTTTGTATCTCCAAACCCTCTAATAAAACCAGAGTTATGAAAGAAGTTGCTGATGCTCTTCAAAAGCACATTTAAACATCTCATTCTTATGATTCTGTACACTTCATGCTCTCTATACAGGAAAATACAGGAAATATAAAACAAACTACTGTTTATCTATTCATACCAAATAAGTCTTCTATTTAAGACACCATTCAATGAAGTGTAATTAGTCCTAATAGATCTTCATGTTTTAAAAAAATCTTACAAGTCTCAGATAACCTTCTAGCTCAACCACAATTTAAGCCATTTAACCGGCCTTGCAGTTGTTTTTATGGGTCTTTAAGAGTCACCTTGTTAAACTAGTTTCAGCTAATAAATAAATATATTCGGACTAACTTCATGCTCATATTCATATTCTATACAAGTAACTTAAGGGGGCAAAAATATTCTACAGGATATATCAAAGTGTGTTGGGGAGACTCTCAGGTGACCACTTGAATATGCAAACCACAACACTTACTTTTCATAGACCAGTTCCTCATCAGTACAGAAGTAGTGGGTATTTACGGTACTTTTCGGTTTATTTCGTAAAGTAGCGAAGTACAACCGATCTGAAAGACAGATTGGGGGAACAGCGTCGGACAGCGAAGGCAGCCGGCCACCGCCCCGGGGCACGCCTGTCACCGCGGGGCGGAAGAGGCTCCGCCGCTCCTTTTTCTGCTGCGTGAGCGGCGGCGGGAGCGCCCGGACCGCTCCGCCCGCGGGTCCTGCCCCAGCCGGGCCCCCGCGCTGCCGGGCACCCTGCGCAGCGGCTCCGACCCAGCGCAGCAGCACGGAGCAACAGGTGCCGGCCCCGCGCCTCGCCCGAGAGAGCGGGGAAAGCAGCGCCGGGGGTGCCCGCGGCAGCCAGGG